>QLON01003983.1:0-10008 GCA_003313675.1 Termitomyces heimii
CAACACCATGAGAGAAGATAGAAGAAGTAAGAAATGAATGGAAGGAGAGTGAAGGAATAAGAAGTGAAGGAAGAAGGGAAGGAAGGAAATGAGGAGTCCCCTGACACAGACTCCCTACCTATCTTGGCCACCATTTCATTCCATACCTCTCTCATGAAAGCCATGATATTTGGTATCAGCTCCTCTATGTTCACTATGACCTGACCCATACCCTGAGCCACCACAAAGGAATGCCAATGATGAGTTGCCTTGACATTGGCCAACATTTGAAGGCCCTCCTGTATCTTCTGGGGAAGGTGGTACTCTGGACAAACTTGTGCCAACCCATCTTCTACAAACAAGCATGTGGACGTGACACTGTCCAGAAGCTCCTAGTAAGCACGAATCCACCCTACTTAAGCATAAAGATCAGGTTGGGAGAGCAACTGGAAGCAGCACTTACTCAGCCCCAATACTTGAGTCATGAGGGTAGAAGCCACCACTCACTCCTGCTGGATGTCAAGTTTGCCCTGAGCTCGTGGCAGAGGTACTAGTAGAAATCCTGGTGCCAGTCAACATCCCCCATATGATCTTCTGGAGACATCTGAATACCCGCATCCTTCCAAACCCCTGACATCACCCTCACCTGGCCTCCTCCCTCTGAGATTGCTTCAGCCGCTTGCACCCCAACATTTGCAAATATGGCCCTGACCTGAACTAGGCCCACTCCTGCCTTGTGACTTCCTTGCTTGACATCCCCCAGAGGCATTAGGAGCATGGGTTCCCCGAACAACACCAGAGTCATTCCACCCTCCTCACTCTGAGTCCTAGGAATGTCCAACTCCTCTTTCCGAATCCTCAACCCCTCCACCACCAGATGCTACCTTGCCTCAAACAGCTCCACATGGACCACCGCCAATAAACCCTCCCTTGCCTCTAAGGCCTCCCGACACATTGCCAAATTTGCCTCCATTGTTGCCAGCCACGCCTCTCAAGCCAACAGATGGGTAGAGACATTGTCCAATTCCAATTGTAGGTCTATAGTAGCCTGCTCCAGAGCTTGATTTCTAAGCCTGAGAACTTGGTCCAAATTGGGAGAGGAACGTTTGCAATGGGGATGCTTGGGTGGCCTCAGTAAGATAATGGGGAAAGAAGCGAGAACATGCCACTTACTCTGATATACTGAACTCTCCTTGACCTCCAGAGAAGCAGAAGCACATCACTTACCCCAATGCACCAAGCTTCCCTCGCCCCAATCCTCCTCAACCTCCCTGAATCTGGGATCTGAATTGACCTCATCTTTGGAAGCCAACCAAGTCCCACCCACAGCACTCAAGCTCTCCTCAGGACCAGACACCTCACTTTTGCTTGTAAGGCTCTCCAATCCACTCAAAGGAGCAGC
Organism: Termitomyces heimii; assembly: GCA_003313675.1. Lineage (NCBI taxonomy): Eukaryota > Fungi > Basidiomycota > Agaricomycetes > Agaricales > Lyophyllaceae > Termitomyces > Termitomyces heimii. The sequence goes on from QLON01003983.1 coordinate 1,382, forward strand.
CCAACCCCACCAGCAACTAGAACTTGGACCTGCCACCTAAGCCTCAGAGGTGGGCACATATCTTTTTCCTCCAAGAACTTCATACACCCACTCTACATTCCAACCCTAAGGCTCCACGATCACAACAGCCATCCAATGCAGCTTAAACAAACATCACACATGCTTTGCATGATAGAACTCACAGGTTGTGGACCCCTGATGGGAACAGGAGGAAGGGGTACAAAGGTGCAGACTTGACCCTGCGCATAGCAAAGCTTGCACTAAGAGGACTAAAAAATGACCTACATAAAAGGAGAAGGCATACTGGCACATTTAACACACACCAGTTGTGAGTCAGCGCAACCAAAGGGGGAAGCTGGTTGAGGATATGCTGGACATGGTAGGGGGTAGGAGTGGAAGAAGATGGAACAGGCACAGAAGAAATAGGAACTGATGCTGAAGGAATAGGATATGTCTGCAGAGGGACAAGGGGAGGAGAACTGATGGGCAGGGAGGCAGAGAGAGGGAAGACTGGAGGAACAGGGTTGACCAGAGCCAATGGAGAACAACCTCACATATGCTGCTTCTGGAGATCTGAGAGGAGTGAGCAGTGGCAGAGGAGGATTAACTACATGCCTACTATATAGCTGGTCAATCACCATGACCTCTCCCACATGTTTCTGGTGGCATAGGGCCTTGTCATACTCAACCCAGTCAGCAACCTGGTTAGTGGTAGGAGTAGCAGGAGGACTGGGGGACTTGGAAGGAATATGGGAGAATATAAGGAAAGAATGGACTGTGGGAAAAGTTAGGTTAAACTTTTTCAATAGGTCAACAGATGAACACAAGATCTTCCCACTCCTAGATGCACTTGGAGTTCTACAGTGTCTCAAGAGTCTCAATACAAAGGGGGAGATGATGTCATGACCCAACCACAAACTACACCAACATTGACACACTTACCCACCTTTTTCTCCCAATCCAATCTCTGCCATCACCAAGCTCCCCAAGCAACCCCAGAACTCCACCCTCCCTAAACTCTGTTGCTATGAATTCCAGACTTTGACTCCAAACCCTGGATTCCTCCAATTATGGACCATAACTGACAACCCCGGCTTAATTGCTCCCATCACCCTCATGCTATGACATTCAGTCAATCACCCTGCCTTCTGTCTCTGCATGATCAGTCCCACCACCGCTCAATCCTTCCCACTGCTGCTTGATCCTCCTCACTGCTGCATGATCACCTCTGCTATTCCAAGACCTACAGGGTATATAGAGAGGGCTCTGGGTAGCTAGTAGGGTAGTCTTAAAATTGCCTACAACTTGTCTTTGTCATCCATATTCATTTTCCAAATTCATCTCTTTTTCTTTGTCTCTGTCTTGACTTGTTTCTCTCTCTCTTTTCTTCCTCTTATCTCCATCTCTGTCTTTTGCCTCAAGATCTCCTAACTCTTCCAGTTTTCCCCTCTTGACCTCCAACTATTATTTTGACTCTGTCTACAACTTGTCTTAACTCCGACTCTTATCTGACCTTTGTTTCCCATATTATCTCTCCATTTTCCTCCTCCGATCTCTGTACTTTTCTCTGCTTGACTCCATTTCCTTTCTTTCTGCTCTGTCTTGCTTTCTCTTTTCTCTTTACTATTTCCATCTCCCATCTCTCATTCCTATCTACCTCCTACTACTTAATTTCTCCCTTTTTGGTCTACTCCCTCCTATTACCTTTCCTCCTTATTTCTTACCATCCCTAGTCTCATCTTCCATTTCCTCTTCCTTGTATCTTATCTCCTGTTTTCCTCTCTCCCCCTACTAACTTCTCTGTATAAATTGCTAATTCCAAAGCACCCCTTAGTAGGCTCTTGCTCAACAGAGTGAGCCTCTGGGTCAGTGGGACCTGACAGTTTAATTCTCCAGGATTAGCAAGGCAAAGAGTGCAGGCAGACATACTGGATCAGTGATGGCAACAAGAAAACTGGGCCCAGCTCAGAGATCAATGGCCAAGCTGATCATGAATGCCTTAAGAACTACTGCCAGGGATATTCTTGAAGTCCATGTGAACATTCTTCCTATAGACCTGCTATTTTGCAAAATACTCATGAGAGCTGCAGTGTGCATTGCCTCACTGCCCCCCACTCACCCTCTCCACAGCTTAGCTATAGCAGCCTTGGAGCAGTGGACTTGCCGCCACTGCTCCCCCCTTCATAACCTTTTTCAGTTTACAGACATCTCCCCACCTCAGTTCAAGAAGATTCTACCAACAAGAAGGGGGCCAGGATACAAACCAGCCTTCTTGGTGCACATTTCCCCCACAAAAGAGGAGGCCCTACCTGCAATTGAGGATGCCTTCAAACATGCACATACAGCAGTCTTTTGCAATGGATCTAGCCTGGAAGGAGGAGTGGGTGCCTCTGCAGTTCTTTATGTAAAGAATACAGAGGTCTTGCACTTGAACTACCATCTTGGCTTGAGCAGCTATTACACAGTCTATGAAGTGGAGACCATTAGCTTCTGCTTAGGTTTGCATTTACTTCTAAACCTCAACAGACAACTCTATGGTAGGATGATTATTGGGAGTGACAGCCAAGCAGCTCTAAGGGCCTTTGGCAACCAGAGACCTCACCCGGTGCATCATCTCCTAGATAAGACACACACAGTGGCTGAAAGCCTTCACATGAAACAAGACAAGCTGCTCAATGCAACACACCATCACACTGCAATTGCTACAGGCAGAAAGTGGTTTCCTTGCCCACAAGGAGTCATACAGTTACAATTCCACTGGTTACCCAGCTACACCCCCAACAAGTGTGCAGATGAACTAGCCAAGGAGGCTGCAAGGGGCACATCAAGTCACAAGAACAAACTCCCAATGTTTATCAGAGCAAAATGACTTCCATTCAGTGTACCAGCATATAGGCAAGCTGACTTAATAGTACCCAAGTCTTATGGAAATGCTGTTGGAAGAAGTCACCTCACTACAAGTGCACATCAAGGATCAACAAAACACTGCCCTCAAAGAACTACTTGAAACTCATCTCTCACCTTGACAGGTGCCAATTGGCAATTATCACCCAACTACAAACGAGCCATTCACCCCTCAATCTACATCTCTTCCATATTAAGCACTCAGAAACCCCAGTCTGCCCCAACTGTGGTGGACTCACTGTTGAAAGCATCCAGCACTTTCTGCTCAAATGCCCTTAATACACACATGAAAGGTTTATGCATCTAACTCACCTGCTAAGGAGGAAAGCTGAGTCCATTTCATACTTGCTCTCTGATCCTTCTGCCATAAAACACACCTCCAGATTCATCAATGCAACCAAGCAATTCCATAAGATACTGGACTCCAAACCACAACACTCATAGTGACTCCCATACCACATCACTCACCACTGCTGCTTCTCTTTGTAGCCACACCTCTATTTCTCTTACTAATTACAGCAAGAGGCACTATGCCCCAATCTCTAGATACCTAACCAGTCCAGACTGGGATGATGGCCCTGTCACTTGTCTCCTCCCCCAGCCTAACCCACAGGCACTTGTAGCTTATAAATACCAGATTTGAATACTGAGGCCATCTTACAGAACCTAATAGGGGAGTGTGGTCTAAACAACATTTGGAAGTGTCGATTGGCTCTTTCTCCACATATGCAGGGGGGTGGAGATTTTGTAGCTCTCATAGGATAGTCTACCTATCATATGTAATGTGCAATATAGATGCCAAGCACCCAAGGCACAATAATTAAATTATATAAAAAAAAAAAAAGGTTTATCCCCTCTCTTCTAGAAAACAGAATGAGCTTGATGCCTTTTTGCAAAAAAATTTAGACTCTGGTCACATCTATCCTTTAAAGTCTCCCATGGCCTCTTCAGTCTTCTTCATTAAAAAGAAGGATGGATCTCTACATCTGGTTTAGGACTACCAAGTCTTGAATGTGATAACTGTGAAGAATTGCTATCCCTTACCACTCATTTCAGAGCTTGTTAATAACCTCTGAGGTGCATGCTATTTCACCAAGTTGGATATCTGCTAGAGCTACAACAATGTGCACATCAAGGAAAGTAATGAGCAGAAGGCAGCATTCCAAATAAATTGTGGACTTTTTGAACCTCTAGTAATATTCTTTGGCCTTACTAATAGCCCAGCCACCTTCCAGACCATGATGAATAACATTTTCCAAGACTTCATAGCAGAAAGTGTTGTATGTGTATATCTTGATGATATCCTCATTTATACTAAGACTTTAGAGGAGCATCATTGGATTATATGCATCATACTGGAATGTCTTCACCAACATCAGCTTTATCTTAAGCCAGAGAAGTGTAAGTTTGAGCAGACTAAGGTTAAATATCTTGGACTGATCATCTCTCATGGAATGGCTAAGATGGACCCAGTCAAAGTGGCTGATGTGGTAGAGTGGCCAGAGCCTAAGAATAAGAAGGAGGTCCAGGCCTTTCTGGGTTTTGCCAACTTCTACCAGAGGTTTATTCAGGATTTCTCACACCATGCCCAGCCCCTCTTTGATCTCACCACTAAGGACACTCCTTGGCACTGGGATATAGCACAGCAGATAGCCTTTAATGCTCTCAAACAGGCAGTTACTTCAAAGCCTGTCCTTCTATTCCCAGATGATGACTCTCCCTTCCATGTGGAAGCTGATAGCTCAGATTTTGCTACTGGAGTTGTTCTCTCTCAACAGTCAAGAGAGAATGGTAAGTGGCATCCTATGGCCTTCTACTCTAAGAGTCTCAATGCAGTGGAGTGAAATTATAAGATCCATGACAAAGAGATGTTAGCTATTATTTGGTCCTTTGAAGAGTGGTGATATTTTCTTGAGGGTGCCAGGCATAAATTCAAAGTGTGGACTGATCACAAGAACTTAGAGTACTTTTGGATGGCTAAGAAAACAACTGCCAACAGGCTCAATGGTCCTTATATTTAGCCAACTTTGACTTCTCTTTGCACCACAAACCTGGACAAAGCATGGGCAAGCTAGATGCACTTTCTAGGTGAGCAGATCATGGCTCAGGAGCTAGTGACAATGACAATATTGTACTTCTTAAGCTAGAACTATTTGCCATCTGTGCTTTGGAAGGTGTGGTTGACCAGGGAGAAGAGGTGAGCATCCTCTGAGACATTCACTGAGGTAACCAGGAGAGTGCCCAGGAAGATCTGGTAGCCAAGCCTGCCATGGCCTTGCATGCTTGAGAAAAAATTGGAGTGAAGTTTGTCCACACTGATGAATAGTCTTTGGAGAATGGTCTTCTCATCTTCCAGGGATGCATTTATGTTTCCAACTTGCCTAACCTCCAGAGGCAGATTGTGAAGCAGAATCATGACTCCCAAGTTGCAGGACATTCTAGCAGATGGAAGACACTAGAGCTAGTCTTATGGAATTACTGATGGCCTCAAATATTATGGTATATTAGCACCTACACCTCTACCTGTAACATGTGCCTACAAACTAAGCTTCATCATTAGCCTCCTATGGGACAGCTTACTCCCTTGCCCATTCTAGCTGAGCATTGGAGTGTGGCCTTGGTAGACTTCATCATTGAGTTACCAGACTCTCATGGATATAATGCAATCATGGTAGTGGTAAACTTCTGTAGCAAGCATGCTCATTTTATCCCAACACACACTACTTGCTCAGCCATAGGTGCTGCTAATCTGTACTAGAAGTATGTCTGGAAACTCCATGGGCTGTCAGATGCTTATGTCTTTGACCGTGGACCTCAGTTTGTGGCAGAGTTTATTAAAGAACTATATTGCCTCCTCCATGTCAGGCTCTACCCTTCTATAGCCTATCATCCTCAGTCTGATAGCCAGACCAAGCATGTCAACCAGGAGCTAGAACAGTATCTCCAGCTCTTCTGCAATGAGTGATAGAATGACTGGGATGACCTATTACTAGAGGCAGAGTTCTAATACAACAACCATGTGCATGCTGTGTCAGGTTCCACTGATTTGGAGGCTTTCTGGGAAAGCAATGCCCTTACGAGGTGGACTTGATCTACAGATACTTGGATGTCTGGAACTCTGGGGTTAAGGCTCTGGGGTTCAAGACGCAAATAGGGGGGGTGGTCCTGGGGAAATGGAATTTGACCCGGGAGTTTTGGGGTTTTGGTGGGAGTTGAGAGTTGGCGGGAGTCGAGTCAGAACTGGAGGTTCTAAGATGAGACTTGGTTAGTAAATTTAGAGTCACGAAGTGCATACCAAACTTAAAGCACGCAATTATTCCGGCGTGCCAGTCAAAGCGTGCCAGTCAATGCATACCAGTCAAACAAAGGGCACACAACAGTTCAGATAATATCAAGACTAACGAATACAGCGGTGAACTATGCTATAAGTACTACAGGGTTGGTCTCGGAGTTCCGGGGTGTCTGGGATGGGTTCTGGAAGGTATTGAGTAGCGGGCCGGGACTGTATACTGGGATCGCATGTGAGGGGTGCGCGATCAATTGGTGTGGGGGGATCGTGATGCGTGATGGCCAGAAGCAGGTAGCATAATCCAGCGGTTGGTGGCAGTTGATCCTGGGGTCTGTGAAGCAGGGTCCCTGGGGGTTGGCTGATGTCAATTGTGATGCAAATTAGTGGCGGCGTCAGTAGTTGCAAAGGCAGGGCATGTTGTGGAGAGGGTCCTGGGTGAGGTTCTGGAGTTGTTCTGGGGAACTCTGGAAGGGGTCATGACATCACCCCCCCCTCAGTGCCGAGACCCTCCAAGGTGCGCGTAACCGGTGGTTCAGTCCGGGGTCCAATCGTGGGATCTGGCACCTGACCTGCCACATATTGAAAAAAAAATTTTACTATCAGCTCAATCATGTTGTGCACACCAACGCATTCCCCAACACCCCTAGTGACTAATGAAGTGGCCTTCCTGGCCGCATGGGAGGCCTGGGATGTGTGATACCGAGTGCATGTGGCTGTGCTCGTTCAATGTGAGTGTTGCTGCATTGACCATTTACTCTGACTGACCTTCCTTTTCCAGAACTACGCCTTAATTTTGCCCCAGAGGCGGGTCCTAGCCAGCCCCTGGAGCCTGCTCCCAATGCAGGCTCCAGTGTCCTCCTGGAGCCTACCCTCAATGCAGGCCCTGGTGTCCCCCCAGAGCCCCAACCAAGTTGCCCCACGCCTACCTTTGTGCAGAAGACTGTCTAACCTCCTCCCCACCCTAGGTTGTCCACTCCTTGTTTCCATTGTTCTGAGATGGCGATCAGGGCCATTTCCAAGGTCCCAGAGAGTTGTTGTGTTGCATGGGCGGCTGTAACTCAAGAACAATTTAGGGAGGCCCTGGAAAGGCTCTGGGGTCTGCCTACTCATGCCTGGTGTGTGAGCAATGGACCGGTGAGTGATCTCAAGCTCTGGGTCTCTTTGCTGATTTCGGCACAGTGCAAGCACTGCACCTGGCGACAGGTCCCCTGTCTGTTTGAGGTCCCGGGCCCTTTGTCTCGCCGGGACATGGCTGTGTATAAGGCGTGCTGCCTCAACCACAAGCGGTGTTCTGTGTCGGCACTGTGGAGGGCACGTTGTATTTCTCAAGAGCAAGGGTGGCCGCTGGGGGGGATTACCCATGTCAGGTTCCACTGATTTGGGGGCTTTCCGGGAAAGCAATGCCCTTATGATGTGGACTTGATCTATGAACACTCGGGTGTCTGGAACTCTGGGGTTAAGGCTCCGAGGTTCAAGACGCAAACAGAGGGTTGGTTCCAGGGAAATGGAACTTGGCCCAGGGGTTTTCGGGGTTTTGTGGAGATTGGAAGTTGGCGGGGGTTGAGTCGGAACCGGAGGTTCTAAGACGAGACCCAGTTAGTAAATTTAGAGTCACAAAGTGCGTACCAAACTCAAAGCACGCGATTATTCCGGCGTGCCAGTCAAAGCGTGCCAGTTAATGTGTACCAGTCAAACAAAGGGCACGCAACAGTTCAGGTAATATCAAGACTAACGAATACAGCGGTGAACTACGCTATAAGTACTACGGGGTCGGTCTCAGAGTTCTGGGGTGTCTGGGATGGGTTCCGGAAGGTATTGAGTAGCGGGCCGGGACTGTATACTGGGATCGCACGTGAGGGATGCGCGATCAATTGGCGCAGAGGGATCGTGATGTGTGATGGCCGGGAGCGGGTAGCGTGATCCGGCGGTTGATGGCGGTTGACCCCGGGGTCCGTGAAGCGGGGTTTCCGGGGGGTTGGCTGATGTCGGTTGTGATGCGAGTTCGTGGTGGCGTCGGTAGTTGCGGGGGCGAGGCGTGTTGTGGAGAGGGTCCCGGATGAGGTCCCAGGGTTGTTCTGGGGGATTCTGGAAGGGGTCGTGACATCATCCCCCCTTCAGCACCAAGACCCTCCAAGGCGCGCATAACCAGTGGTCCGGTCCGGAGTCTAATCGTGGGATCCGGCACCTGACCTGCCACATATCGAAAAAAAATTTTTACTATCAGCTCAATCATGTCACGCACACCGACGCATTCCCCGACGCCCCTGGCGACCAACGAAGTGGCCCCCCTGGCCGTGTGGGAGGCCCGGGATGCACGTTACCGAGCATGTGTGGCCGTGCTCGTCCAGTGTGAGTGTCGCCACGTTGACCATTTACTCTGACTGACCTTCCTTTTCCAGAGCTACGTCTTAATTTTGCCCCGGAGGTGGGCCCC
>QLON01003988.1:0-11070 GCA_003313675.1 Termitomyces heimii
TCAGTGTGCAAAATTTTGTACAAAAATCCTGAGTATGCCAGCCATTCTTAAGAAAGTGCAGACCTTCAAGAGATTGTGGCATATACCCCATCATTCTATGAGTGCTAAGCAGCTCTCCTCTGAAACATGTTCTGCTGGCATACAAACATGCCTTAAAATCTTGAAGCAATCTAAACAAAGAACCAACTTCTATCACAAAAATGTGTTACTGTAGTATTTCATTCATTGCAGATTGAATACCTGGAAGAAGTCCTATAACACTAAATAAATGCCAGGGCTGTCCAGGCATGTTGCTGGTTTGCCATCCATTATGTGCCAGTCTTTTGGTCCTTTAGTGCCTACATCATTAAAGATGGAATGCCAGAGTGCCTGACTATAATTTTTTTTATATAATATAATAATAAAATAATATTAAATAATTTGTAAGGAAAATCTCCTAGTTCCTGAAATGGATCAGCCATTACATCATCCATGTCACAATTGAGGAGCTTGTATTTAGCTGCAGGCTTGTGAGTCATGCTTAATAGTTCTGCATGAGACAGAAAATCTATATATTCTTATAGTGGAGACATTGTAAGTAAAGGCTCAATAGCTTGACCTGTCATTAGCTCATCCATCTTGATAGAAGGTTTATTAGCAGATGTGTAATGATGCATCTAGAAGCCTCAGATATTAGAGTCCTGCCCAATGAAGATGTACATTCTAATTTAGAATGCATTGTTGAAGAGGCACCTATTGCTCTAATATTGCAGCAACAAGTGCTGCTAGTTGCATCTCAATATTGATGTTGATTGAGAGCATATATTGTTGGAATTCAGACTAACCAGGCAGAACTACAAGCAGAGACACTTGAAGAATTGTTGTATTTGTCCACCTGACAAATCAAATTTACAACTGATGGCTGTTTGTTGTACTAAGCCTGCCTACACATCTATTTTTGCCATGCACTCCAACAACATCCACTCCTCTCAGTTTGTTCCATGGTGTCATGAGCAGTTTCTGTATGGAAATCTATTGCTCATCTTCTTGTATCTTCATTTATCTTACTGCATTATAGTGTCTAAAACCAGCCACACATAGACATCTGACAACTTCAGTGAATGCTTGATTGAAGTAAGTAAATATTCTTTCTCACTCATTAACTTTGCATTGATTCAATAAGGTTGCCTATTGACATCTATCAACCTGGCCATCACCTTCTGCTTGTGCTGTCAGGCATTAGATCAGCAGAAGTGAATATTGTCAAAGCATTTACTCCATTCACCAAGTCTGTTGCCCTCCTGGTTGAGGCACAGAGTAGTGGGCATAGTATAGGACTTCCCAACCACTTTGTACTCAAATTGGCAGACCATAGAGTCCATTATCCATGGAACATTGAAATAGAAAAGGAGTACCAATTGAATATGAATAAACATAGAGTGTCTTTTGGACTCAATGACATTGACCACAGTGACAACAGTGATGATGTTGGTGATGATGGGTATTTTTTACCATGGATCCAACATTTTATGTCATGGAAACACATTAATGCTTCATTTATTACTGAATGAAAAGCTTATGGTCATTTGAGTGATGCATAAGCATCTGGGTTAATTCCTCACTTCTTCAGCACTGCAAAGATCAACATGATGTTGATGGCATCACATCCATCTTTGAATCACATTGATGGCCTCCTAATCAAGTACATTCCCAGTCATCTAATGATGAAATTTAGGCCTGGCATCAATATCATATTCAAGGAGGCTGAGACTGCTTTTTAGTGTGTGCTTGAGCTTGGGTGGTGGCTCTGCCACTTTGGTGTTGCCCACTCCAACATCCATGTTAGTAATGTAATTCTCAGAGAAGAGAATAACTTTTCTATCTTGATTGATTGGGGTTGTGCTATATTGACTGCTACTGATCTCCCTTTGCATGAACAATGAAATGATATAAGTGTTTGGACAGATTTTCACTAAGACATATGCCATTTACTTTGAACTGGAATTTACTATGAAGAAGTAAACAAAAATGCTGTACATCCTGCTATAATAGCAGGTGGAATATGGCATCAGTTCAGAACTTCACTGAGTGACAAGGCACAAGAGTAACTGGCACAAGATAGATGTTATGAATGCACAAATTCTACTATTGCAAGTTTATCTACAGAAGAAAAGGCCCTTTTCTATGATGAAGACACAAATGTAGATCCCTGTTATGGTTTGTGGTTCAAGGTAAAGAAGGGCATAAAGATGAGGGAAATGGATAATCCTTGTCTAATGAAGTGAAACTATTGTTACTGGCATTATATTAGATAAATATTTAACAATTTAAAAGCCTTCTTGAAAGTCTGTTATTCTAAATTTATGCATATTAAACAATAATATGGAGCAAGCTATGGCCAGCATAAATGAGTTGTGTATGAAACTGATTAAAATCCTAAGTGGCAAAGCTATTTGTGAGGCAGAAGAGGAGCAGGATAAAGGCCCAGTGTGAAGGCTTCAAGCAAACTTCTGAAGCAAGTGAAGAGTACAAATTAGACATATAAGAATGACTGCTATACTTATAGTCTCTGAGCAGGGAAAGCACCAGAAGTAAAACCTCCCAAAGTGATAGAACTATCAGAGGACTTACTTTTTTGTCAATGATCTATCAGGGGAACCATCCTTTAGAAGTCCTTTACTCCATGTTTCCTTCTAATTTTCATGCCTATTTACCCTAATTCAATCACTTTCTGCTGCTTTTGTTAAACTCTTCACTGGCTAAACTGTGGAAACAAACTTCCAAATTGGTCTTGGGGCCCTTTGCCAGATCCTGGGAAATGAATCACTTTTGATGATGGCTTTATCAGAGCCCTTGTTGAGACTGATTCAATTCATATAGCCCCATGACATGATGATCATGTGATCTGTAACCATGATGTAACATGACCATGACAAAATAGTGCATAAATACTCTATAAGGGTCTAGTAAAGTATGGTATGCCATGCTGGTAATTTAGAACATTGGATAAACATTCAAGAGGTTTCTAATTAATGTGCAAACTATTATTTTGCTAGTCTGGTGTAGTTCTTGGGTTATAGTTTCTCTACTATGACTGGGTTTTGCATATTCTTCAAGACAGCAGCCTAGCCATTTTGTATAAGGTTATTTCTTGTCTTTTTACTCTTTGCAATGCATGCTACCAAAGGGTCACAACTGACACTAATTGGGCTTGGCATGATCACTGATTTCTTAACCAATCTGCAAATAGACCCTCAATCATTAGTTGGTTTCTAGATTCCAGATGCTTGGTGCTGTGATCTAGGCTCCATGCCTATGAATAGTCTTCCAAGCAAAAAATATAATGCAATTCTTCTTTGCCATTAGCTTATTTAGATTCTGGGATTTGGCATTGAGTCCAAAGCCAAGATCTTTTGAAATGCATGCTTCTCTAATACTATTCTCAAGTCTTCAGCATAGCCACCTATAATTGACTCTACTGGTTATTGTCAGGTTCCACTGATTTGGGGGCTTTCTGGGAAAGCAACGCTCTTATGAGGCGGACTTGATCTACAAATACCTGGATGTCTGGAACTCTGGGGTTAAGGCTCCAGGATTCAAGACGCAGACAGGAAGGGTGATCCTGGGGAAATGGAACTTGATCCAGAGGTTTCGGGTGTTTTGTGGAGGCTGAGAGTTGGTGGGGATTGAGTCGGAACTGGAGGTTGAGTTTATAATAGTAAATAGTTAGATCTAAAAATACTTGTTTTCTGCAATAAGTCCCCTTATAGTGAGCTCCAGATAATGCAAAATTAAGTTATTTGGATTAGTCTAAATAAAGACAATTACAAATGAACCAGCTTTCACTAAGTTCTAGGGTTAAATTACACTTCTTAAAGTACTTTTATGAAATATAACACTGGATAATAAAGTTTATTGGTTTTCAATCAATGCAACCTCAATTACACCAAAAAAAGATCCAAAAAGCACATTAAACTAATGACCTGAAGTATACTATTGCCTTGAGCCTAAAATATTCACTCCTTAAGGATTTTGAATGAGAATAATTGAAATATATTATGCATCACAGAGAGAAGAAATAACTTGCTATTATTACTATCTTCTGTCTCATAGTCTGCTTTTCTAAATAGAGCATTGAGTTTGCTCATAATCCAATTAGACTTGTAATGCAGGAAGAAGTCAAAGTTAGCAAGGGTACAGAGACTAGTGGGCCTGTTGTTAATTGAGCTTCTTAGCCATCTAAAAGTATTCTAAGCTCTTATAGACTGTCTAGACTTCAAACTTATGTTAAACTCCTTGTAGAAAGTAGCACTACTCATTTAGAAGCTAAATTATAGCTAGCATATCCTTATTCAAAAGCAGCCTGCTTAAAGAATCTCCATTGCTATTGCATATCCTTTATAGTCAGATTGAATAAGAGGCAAGCATGATGATAAAAGTCCCTAATAAACCTTTAGGAAAGGTTTGTGAATATTAGGAATGCCTGCATCTTCTTTTTATTCCATGGCTTTGGCTACTACACTACACCTGCCATTTTAATTGGCTCCATCTTCACAATTCTGTGGATCAGACCTAAATACTCAATCTGAGTTTATTTCAACTCACACTTTTCTAGTTTAAAGTAGAGCTTGACAAACAGATATTTTAAATGTGTATAAGGAAGCTTGTAGTCAGTACAGGCAAGCAGTGATGAAGTCTTCACTTAGATGTCATGCAGAACTGGAGCTCTGGAGTTTAACTGGAGTTCAATGAGAAAAGTTAATTGTATTGAGTAATATAAGGACAGAATAGTATAATAATGCTCACCTGAAGTTTAACAAGAGAAATTGAACTTTATATAAATATTTAGATCTAATAATTTCCAGGCAACAAGATCTATTTCCTCACTTCCACTCCTTCTAAACAACAGCATGAAATTAGCAGTGCCTTTTAGGTATTGTAGAATGTGCTTTGTAGCTTTGAAGTGAGTTTTCTTGGAGTTGCTGCTATACTGAGCAATAATTCTAATAGAATATTGAATGTCAGGCTATATCTAAATGGCATACAGCAATGTGCTGACAATTTTGAGATACTTCAAACTATTTGTAAATTTTATATATATATTCTATGAGATAATGGTGTGATATGTGATATGTTGGTTTGTTAAAGCAGAGAGTAAAAACAAAGAAATTATGTACTGGCCATCATTGGCTACCCTGACACATGAGATTTGTTGGTGATTCTAACACTCCTCCTCAGTGGAAAATCTCTCAGCACCTCCTCCTCACATGGAGTCATGGTATCGGCTAAGGCCTAGTAGGGTGCATAGCTTGGTAAAGCAGGGTATAGGGAGGGCTTTGGTGAATAAGTTGGCTACATTGTACTTGGTATTAATGTATCAAATCAATATCTTATTTGACTGAGCACATTTTCAAAGGAAGTGGTATTTGATGTCAATATGCTTCACATAGGAATGTAAGGTTGGGTCTTCCAATAGCTTGATAGCTGCATTGTTGTCACATAGAATTGGAGTGGGTTTAGAGGTAATACCATATCCTATGCCTTTGAAGAGTGTATGCAGTCAAATGAATTGCTGGGTGCTCTTGAATACAGCCATATATTTGGCTTTGCAAGAGGAGGCAGCTACCATTTTTTGTTTATGCACTGCCCACAAGACAATTCCTGAGCCTAAACTCTAGGCATATTCACTGATGCTGCATCATGTGTTAATGCAGTTAGTCCAGTCTGAGTCAGTGAAACAAATTAGGTTAATGGATTTATTCCTGCCTCCTAGTGTCAGTTTGAAATTGCAGGTATCCTTGAGGTACCTCATGAGCCATATTGCTGTGTTCCAGTGGAGATATGTGTAGGAATCAATGTATTGGGTCAATTGTTGCATGGCATATGCTATGTCTGGTCTTGTCAATATGGCTATGTATAAGAGGCATTCAATGAGCTGGTGGTATGGTGTACATTGTAGTGCATACTGTTCATCCTTGCTTAATGTGGTTCAGTCAATTTTTCTCAGTTTGAGGCTCAGATCCATAGAGAGTGATAATGGCAAGGTATCTTTCTGCCTAAACTGTAAGATAATTTTGTCTATAAGGGCTGTTTAGGAAAGGCATATGGATAATTCCTTATAGTCCCACTTGACAGCAATTCTAACAATGAACTTTAGGAGTTTGAGGTTAGAGATAGTCTATACCTAACACATTTGATTTTTGAATTGCTCATTTTCCTCAGCACTGCTTGCTATTGATAAGATGTTGTCAATGTGTACTGCTGCAATAACAGTGCCTGTGTTAGTCTTGCAATAGTAAATGCATGATTCACAGTGTAACCATGTGAAGCCCTAAGACATCATACTGCCATTAAGTATGTGATTCCAGATGTAGCCAGCTTGTTTCATACTGTATAATCCTTTCACCAGCTGGCAGACCCAATTTTCCTTTCCTGGCTCTTCAAAGCCTTTAGGTTATTCCATGAACTGGACTTTGTCATCAGGCAGTAAGCCATAGAGAAATGTGGTCTTGATGTCTATTTGCATTGCATCCCAGCCATTTGCTGCTGCCAGGTGCAGGAGATTTCTCTATGACTCCATGCATGCTGTGAGTGAAGTAGTCTTTATATAATCTTGAGAATACACTTGCTCATATTCTTTAAATACAAGGCATACCTTGAACCTAACTGCCTGTCTAAGCTTGTTATGCTTGATCTTAAAGATTGGGTGTCCCTTTCTGACTTTTTGTTTGGTGGCATGTCCTTCCTAGGATCAGTTCTCATATACCCATGTCTTTTAGCAATTTTATCTTGCCCTTGTATGTGTTTTTCCAGCATTTGGCATCAGCAGATAGCTGTGCCTCCTTCTAGATATGTGGTTTATTGGTCAGATCAAGATGTGCTAGGCTGCTAAGTGATTCGGCAGTGAGTAGAAGGTGTTCAATCTCCTCTAGTGACATTAGGTTGGCTAGGTCAGGTTTAGGTGGGTCATTGACAATGTTACCTTGTGCAACATCATTATCTAGAGGGATATGCAACTGTGCCACATCCTGTTAAGCACACCATTCTGTTCTTACTGCTTTGATACATTCCTTGGCTTCACATAATTCCTGGACTGCCCTTTCTAAGCATATCACTGGTGGGTAATCTGGGCTGGCTTTGGCAGTAGGAGTCCAAATCTGACTGGATTACTGAGGTTTTCAATGTATAGGTTCATTGGATTGAGCCACTGATTAAATGTATTTGACCAGTATGGATGGGGCTGCAAATGGTGTAGCATTGGCATCATCATCATTGTCATCCCTGGTAAAAAGAAGGTTGGCCACTGATTGACTGATTTGATCAATGGAAGTAAGTTCTTTCAAATGTTTGATTTTCATATTTGTTGATGGCATTGGTGTGAGACAGTTGTCATGTCTCTTAAGAAATCTGACATGGTAGGATTCATAGATCTTTTGCATCTTCAGGTTATAGCACCTGTATATTCTTGAGTTGTGACCATAACCAATTAGTATGCACTCAATAGCTTGGCCATTGAGTTTAGGGTTATGCTGATTGAGGATAAGTACAAATGCTTTACACCTTATTTCACACATGTAGAAGTAGTCAGGAGGATGATTGTACTAGAGTTCATAAGGAGTTTTGCCATGCAGAGACTTTGTCAGGGTTGTTGTGTGTAGGTGAGCAGCCATCTTGTAAAATTCATCCCATAGATTGTTCAGACACTTTGCAGCCAGCCTTATCATTCTCACCTTGCTTTGGAGTGTTCAGTGCATTCTCTCAATATGACCCATGTGCTGCAATGTATATGGTGCCCCATATTCATGTTTAGCACCTATGGATGATAGCTAGAATTCCATCTTAGCACTGTTAAGCTCACCATCATATCCAGTGCAGCATATGTGTACTCTTTTTCCCATCTCAACTTCTTGTTCCTTTTGCTATGCTTGTAAAGCAGGAAATGTGTCACTCTTTGACTTAAGGGGAACTAACCATGTCATATTTGTAAAATTGTTGACTAAATCCATGATATAGCTGTTACCAGTGCACAACTATATACTCATAGGTCCTGCTAGGTCTACCCATACTATTTGCAGCTTCTCTGCTGCCCTACATCCTTCCTTCCTTGTTTTGAGTACTATTGATCACATCTACTTTCCTATAATGCAGAGGTTACATTTCAGTTAAATAAAGAGGATAGTGGAGAGTGTATCTGGAAGTAAGCCTGCATGTGCCATGGTGGTGACAACTTGATAGTTGGCATGGCCAAGCCACCAGTGCCAGATGTCTAGCTTAATGGGATATTGCACAGATAAAGCATGTTCTGCAAGTGCATCTTGAAGATTGAGAGTGTATAGTCATCTACTGGGTATTAATGGTCCTGAGGCTAGCAAAATGCCACTGCTCTGATCAAGGATTGTAACCCCTTTTAGGTCAAAGGTGATGGATGCATGCATGAGGATTGCAAGGGTGCTTATAGATATGAGGTGAACCACTGATTATGAGATATACAGAGCATTTTTGAGTGTGATTTCAGCTTTGCCTTATACATGCAGATGGATTTTGCCTATTCCCATGGCAGCAATGAATGTACCACCTACTCCTTTGATGGGGCAGGGATCTATGGCTCAGAGAGTAACAAAGTCCAATATGCAGAGAGAGATGTGTATTGTGGCACCCAAATCAATGTAGAATGGCTTCTCAGTCAGCAATATTAGCAGTGTTCTTTCAGCTTGATTTAGTGGTGCTATAAGTATTGTTGCCAGGATCAATTTGAGGTGAAGGGTGGTGTATTTGTCCCAATTGACAGACACCCTGAGTTCATTGTCAGACTCATGTTCCACCAAGAACCCCTGGTATTTGAAGAATTCCATGGAGTTGGTGAGGCCTACAAAGTCACTCAGGTTGGGTGCAGTGGTGTTATTGAGTTGGATCTTCTGAAGGTTTGCCATGTCAACTATGTAAGCTTGGCTGTTAGGGCCCTTCACTGCTATACCATTCTTTATTGAGTTTCTGGCTCCTCCTTTCTTCTGTTTTCCTCCTCCTTGTACAGCTTGGCATGTGGTTATGGACTCCTCAATTGTCTTGCCCACCATGCTGCCTCCAGGTCATATACACCACTGCTTGGTGTGTTTATAGCATGGCATCTTCATGGCAATACATACTTTGCAACAAGACTACCCTGAGCCATGGTTATGTCTAGGAATATTGGTGCCAACATCCTTGCCAGTGAGGGTGACATCTGCAGTAGCTGGCTTGAAGAGAATAGTGAGGCTATTTATGATTTGGAAGAGCTTTTGGATATTGGAAGAGGTGTAAGGTTTCTCTTTATTTGAATCTGCAAGACCCCAAAAGACTTGAGCTCAAATAGACTCAAACAATTTATCATTGATGAAGTTGAGCAAGGTGATACACTTGAGGAGATCCTTGTCAATTGCTCCTATTGCAAAGGCTTTGTTGACTAGTTCAGAGATCTTCCTGGCAGTGGTCTCCAGTGGCTCAGTTGTGGGTGTGTAGGCGGTGAGGGCTTCACAGATGAGGGCAACCTGCCTGATGGGCTCCTTACTCTGCACATGGTCTTTCAAGGAGTCATAGCATTCCTTGGCAGTGCTGTCAGTATTGAGCCCTTTTTGTTCTGCATCAGAGATAGCAGTGCAGATCACACCTATAATTAGGCCATTGTTGGCAAGCTGGTTAGCATGCACCACTGGTTCCATGCTGGGGTTTGGCTCAGTGATGAGGCATCCAGGATTATTCACAGGCATAAAGATGTAACAGTCAAGTCCACTTTGTTGGAGGAATATTTCAAGCTTATTTGACTACTTGGTGAACTCTCCAGTGGTACAATCAAAAGGGGAAACCATAGTCAGCCAGTGTGCATTGAGTTTCACAGGGCAAATACAAGAGTATGAGGCATCTGTGGAGGCCATGACTGGTATAGCTGGTGAGATAGACCAAGAGATATTTGTTTGAGGGTCCTAGCTGGAGAACAAGAGTACAATGCAGTTCATGTAGTGATAAGACAAAGGTGCACTTAGTAGTATATGACTGATTGAGATCCAGAGTCAAGGGATGTGATATGAGTGATATGTATAGGGTCTTTTTATCTGTTCTGCTTTTCTCAAAGGGTGTGACAGCAATGGCCCATAACCTGTTAGAACCTATACAGAGCAGTAAGTTTATTTATCCCTTAGTCATATACAAGTGACTTTATTGTGTCATTGTACCTATACAGAGTGGTAAATTTATCTATCCTGTGGTACAATGTAAGTGTAATGTAAGTAAGATTATAACAAGTTACTCACCCTCAGTCATATACAAGTGACTGAGGGTGTCATTTCATGTATGTAGCATATATATATTCTATGAGACAATGGTGTGATATGTGATATGTCAGTTTGTTAAAGCAGAGAGTGAAAACAAAGGAATCATATGCTGGCCATTGTTGGCCACCCTGACATGTGAGGTTTGTTGGTGATTCCAACACATTTGACCCCTTAAGGCCTTTCTGACAGCTTCACTGCTGGCAGCAGAAGCTGTCTCCTTTGGAAAAATTAAAAAAGAAACATGTTATGCAACTTTCTTGTTCACGTCGCGGCTGATAAGATCGATCAATTCCTTATCTACTTCACAATTGCTGGCATCACTTGATCTCCGCCGGCCAAGCAGTGCTTCTTCCACATCTAAGGTCTAAAATTTACACCAGTTCACCCGTGAGACTCTTAATGTTAGTCATTGTCAGTGGCCATGCCTATTTACTTTTGTATTCTTCCTCATTTTCCTACTATACTGCTAAGTTACTGGTATACTTAGTGTATCAAACTAGTGGTACATAATACCATCTAGTATGCCCGACTCTTCGTGTGACACGACGCATGCATTATTCGACAACCTCACGTTAAACTTGAGGTGAGCCCATGCTTGTTGAGATCATTCTCGTCAGTAGGCACGTGTTTTTCATGTTCATAAATCGAATGGATGCATTCACCTCAGTTGTTTCTCCAAGATCGGTAGAAATCTGAGGCGCTTGTCCTTCTGTCTATAAGTCATTCAGACACGGCTTAGCACAATCAATACTAGCTGGGAAATCAATCAGTTTTCATTACATAGCTC
>QLON01003990.1:0-17603 GCA_003313675.1 Termitomyces heimii
CTCGTTTAACGAGCCATCTAGGGGACTTTAGAATTTATGATCAATCGACCTATGCATTGATACGAAAGATAGAAGACGTACTTCTGGGAGAAACAGCATTCCTCCAGCAAGAATGAAAGCCCATATGAATTGAACGGAAGTAGGGATGCGATATGAGGAGTGGTCGTCCCGGTGCTGGGTGAAGTTGTTGATGACGGCAGCGACAAGGAGACCAATTGTGATAGCCCATTGATACATTGAAACGATGGCGCCTCGAATCCATTTAGGGGAACTTAAGATCTGTCAGCAAATTTTCATAGAGTCGGGTTATGGCAATACCATTCAGATTGATACATTGGTATCAAACAAGACACGAGACCGACTCCGAGTCCGGCGAAAACACGACCGACAACCTAATAAAAGTAAACCATATGCATGCACTAAGAACAGCGGAAACTACGGACAAAAAGGGGGATTGCCGTCGAGGCGGTCTGCATCGCAACGCCGACGGAAAACACAAGGCAGGCAAGAATGATACCCCATTTTCTGCCGATATAATCTGAAAAAGTCTATGAGCACCGCCCATTTTCGGAATGAACACATTTTATTGTACCTGCCATCGGCGCGCCGAGGAGAGCACCGAAGAAGGTACCGGCAGAGAGGATAGATACAACCAAGGATTCATGCGCGGAAGAAATGCTGTAACCGGATGGTGCACTTGGATCGGGATGACCAAAAGTTCGCAACCAGTCCTTCATTTCCTTCACTCCATTGATGACGCCAGTGTCATATCCGAAAAGGATACCGCCAAAAGCACTGAAGGCTGCAGACAAGTAGTATATGTTAAGGGAGTGGAATTTTACGATGAAAAGGCAGCTCGCCTGTCAATGCGACTCCTGCGAGCTTATTCTGAATAAACGAAGGACAAGTCGTTCGCAGTCTGTCAAATAACTGAGAGAACGTGTTCTTACCTTCTTCGTTCCCCCAATCCCTCCTCCTGTTGCAGCAGGGCCTCCAGGCATGTTGTGGTTGGGAGTAAAAATGCACTAATTGAGAATGAGGGGCAGTCAGACAAGAACAGCGGCTGGTCCTTGGATGCTTTTTATATCTTTCGGCTGGAGGGCGGGTGTTCGAGCTGAGATCTAAGATCCGAACATGGCGCCCATCATTAGGTATTAACAGTGGCGTGAATTGATCTGACCCTTTTTACAGATGCAGGGAAGTCCGGATCGATGTAATTGTATGAAGCGAGGAGTAAAACGAAGCAGCAAGTTTTTCAGTGGAATTTTGCTCTCACCAAGGTGGAGAATGTTACATCGGAGGGGCAGAGACATACAGACCCCCTGCGGATGTCGGAGCGACAGAGAAACTATATTTCGATCAGGATTCCGGGGTAGGAACAGCCCAGTCAAACGAAGCGTACTCTTTGTCCACATGTTCCGTGCTCCTTGGGCATGATACATAAACGACATTTGATATCTTACATCCCAGCGGGGCATCACGATGAATGCTTGGCATTTTGAGGTCTCACGGACGAAAAGGAGGTTTCGACTCCAGTAAATAACCTTAGTCGTTCATGGTTCAACGATATCGATTAGTTTCACCTAGGACCAAAGCTTGTATGAGCCATGAGGAGGCTATGTACCATGGGGACATCCGAGTTGGTCAATTAAGCTACGTAGGAGTAGCGGGTGACGTGTGTCATCCAGGCTTCCATGGTACTGCAGCAAGATCCTGGTATGTAAAAGATTTACATGTGAAAGTCCCACATTTCCTTGGCAACTGCGCGGATGGATTTAGGAGATGACACCTAGGTGATGGCGCTGGAGGGAACCGTTTTCACAAGTTTATATAGTACCTGTGACCGAGGTTCGGAACACTCTCGCCCAAGCATCATCCCCTTATATTTCTTTTGAAAGGATGAAATAAAGCAGCACAATCCTTGTGTTCAGAAAGCTTGGAATTGACCGCGATTCGAAGCGCGAATAAACTATCGAAGACCTACGGCTCAGCGCTCAGCGGCTCAGTAACAATCAGCTCAGTAACAATCGGTGAGGAGAAGTGGAGGCCCACGTGTTCGGGAACAAAGAAACTCTCCGAAATCAACAGGACCAAGCAATCGTTTCTTCTTCCTTATTTTCATGGGACAATCAGCTTCCGCGCCTGCCACGACCTCCAGTGCTTCTGCAACGTGTCCTGTATCACATAGAAAAACAGAAAACTCAGCGGCAACATGTCCGGTGGCGTACGACACTCCTGCCACTGCTCTAAAGGCTGCACAATGTCCAGTTGACCACACTGCACCTCCGAAACCAGCGCAATGCCCCGTTGATCACGGGGGACTTGACCCTTTGAACCAGATGCCCCAACTTGCTCAGGCTCCAGCGCCAAATCAAAAAATATACCTACCGACGGAGCGGGTGGAGTCATCTATCCCTCGAGATGGCTTAAGCAGATGGGATTACCCTTCGCCACAGCAGTTTTACAATGCACTTGTTCGGAAAGGATGGGAGACACCGGAAGAACATGTAGAGACGATGGTGGACATTCACAACTTTCTAAATGAACGTGCATGGGAAGAGGTGCTGAAGTGGGAAAAAAGGCAGTACGCGTAAGTAATATGTGTTTCTGAACAAGGCGTAAAATTCAGTATACGGCATATCCAGACATGATGATCTACAACTTGCGCGATTTAAAGGCAGACCGGGAGAGATGTCGCCAAAGGCTCGGTTCTGGATGTTTGCTGGGTGGTTGCTTCCTTCGCGATTCAAGTACGTACACGTACACATGTAATGAATTCAGAAAACTGACGTGCATACTTAACGCCCAGTTCCGAACCACCGTTTGATCGCCACGACTGGATAGTTCGACGTCCGCAGACCGGCGAGGAGGTTCGCTACGTCATTGACTATTATTCTGCACCTCCTGAGCCTGATGGCTC
This sequence comes from Termitomyces heimii, assembly GCA_003313675.1. NCBI lineage: Eukaryota > Fungi > Basidiomycota > Agaricomycetes > Agaricales > Lyophyllaceae > Termitomyces > Termitomyces heimii. Next base: position 2,921 of record QLON01003990.1, read on the forward strand.
CCCTGTATTTTCTTTGGACGTGCGTCCTGCCCTTGACAGCTTCTCAAGTGTCAAGCAGCGCATCACGGTGGCGACAGAGGAAACTTGGACGAGCTTCCGTCACAACCAGAAACCCGACCATACAGTTCGAGAGCCCAAGGATTGAGTGATTCTTTTGTGCTTTTATTTCGATGCCTTAGATTAGTACTCTCAACTCTATATACTATTACTTATAATGTCGTTACCCTAGTTGTCATAGACATCTTGTCAATTTTTAGGTTATTTCATTTCAAGGTTTCTGTGTTCATCGCTCCACATCCTGCAATGAACTCAGGTTTTGAAGCTTTCAAGTACATGTTCAGGTCAATCTTGATGCATCGCATTCGATCCTTTTTTTTGCCGTACGACGCGAAAAGATTATAGCTAGTCACGTGATGTATGAAATTTCTGAGATCAAAATTGTAGCTTGTCCCCACCCCACCCTAGACTTCATCTCAATGCTTCCCCGTCATCTTCAGAGTCTTGTCGTCCGTAGTGCCATCAAAAGCCGCACTAGGGTGCTTGTGTCTAATCATTTGACTGCTTATACGACACCATTGCGGATACCAAGTTTTTCTGGTTTTCATTCATCTTCACGGCGCCAAAATGAGCTCCCCAAGTCACCATTCCAGACGTTCGTGGAAGTGCTAAAGGATGAACTCAGGAAGAACAGAGAACTTCAAGACAATGTTAAACAGTTGCAGGGTGACGTTGATAAGTTTCAGGACTCAGAGGCTATGAAAAGGGCTCGGGCTGCATATGAGCGGGCACGGGTGAGTGTTGTAGATATTGCCGTTTATGAACTCGTTAACTCACTTTCGTGTAGCTTCAATCAAGCATTAAAGAAAATCCTAAGTTGCGGGCAGCGGCTGAAGAGTTGAAGAAAACAGGTGTAAAGGTTGGAGATGCAGTTTCCGATGCATTGAAGAGTATGGAGGAGAGTGATGTCATGCGTGCGGTAAGCTCGAGTCTTACTTTTTTATTGACCGGGCTGATAACTGTTAAAAAAGATCGCGAGGGCTTCAGCCGCCGTGTCTTCAACTATTGAGAAATCTACTGAGCCAATACGTCAAACTGAGGCTTACAAAGCTCTTGCGGAAACTCTGATTGATGCCCTTGATGATAGTGGCAGCGCAAAACATGCCGGGTTTGAGGAGAAAGAGGTACGTCGGCTGCGACGGCAGAAGCGACTGGAGAAGGCGGGCAAGAACGGTGGTCTTGGTCCTGCCAGCAAACGCGTCACTGCAGACCCAGAGTATGTTTTTTTATGTTTTTGCAATGATTTGTTGATTGACTTTCTCTATTTAGAGCTGGCTCGGCTGTCGTATTGCACAAAGACTCACCACGTCAAGAAAGATGGAACCGATTAAAGGAGACTAACCCTATTTTCCGCCGCTTCGTTGAGATGCGTCAGGCCTATGACGAGTCGGAAAACCCTGTTGTGTCGGCTATGCGTGGTGTGACATCGACTATCGGTTCATTCTTTGACGAGAACGAGATGGCGCAAGTTATGCGTGCGATGAAGATATTTGATCCAGATTTCAACCGTGAAACTTTTGAACGCGAGTTGCGAGAATATATTATTCCTGAGGTGGTGGACGCGTATCTTTCAGCAGATCAGGAAGCACTGCGATCGTGGTGTGGTGAAGCGGTACGACTTTGTTCACTCTTGCGTTATGTCAGGATGATTTAATGACCTTTCGGTATAGACATACAACGTTCTCTGGGCAACTATGGAGCATTATCTTCGTCAAGGACTCATTAGTGATAGCAAAGTTCTTGACATTCGTCAGGTCGATGTACGTGCCAGCTCAACGTCTATATTTTACAGCATTTTACGTGTCTCAGGTGTCGGATGGCAAACTGTTGGAGAATGACGTACCTGTGTTCCTTGTCCAATTCTCAACACAGGAGGTTTTGATGTTCCGCAACGCCAAAACTCGCGAGATCGTGGTGGGTGCAGATAACAAGGTTGAGCAATGCGTGTATGTTGCTGCTATTACACGTGTGGAGGAAGAATTGTCCAACGAGCTCACTGGAGGTTGGAAGGTTGTTGAGGTATGTACTTGATTCTTATCTTGATTTTTTCAGATCTCGTGGCTTAATATGCATTGTTTATGTAGATGGCGAGGAGAAGTGCAAGAGCGTATCTATAATCAAAAGTATCCAGTACAGAAAGCCTACTTACTACCCATCGTACTGTCTAGTACGTAATATCCCTCCTAGGAGACCTGACGCAATCACCACTCTTTCAGAAGTCTTGACTTTGAGTCGATTACGACTCGGAATGGCCATGATGTAAAAAATCACCAAGATATAGTCCAGTATATTTTTTTTGTAACGGAGCCTGTGTTCTCCAGGTCGTTTCTGTTGGTTCTTGGGGCTGTGTCCTAATTCATATGAATCATTACATGCAACTTGCGCGGAACTGAGGTACAGGTTGTACTATTGCTAAGCGTCTATGTAGCACTGCCTGCGGCTCTTGTCATACATAAAGCAATACTTTTCGTGTGATCCTGGATTACTACTGATTGTATTTGATACAATAGATCGATCTATCTAGACTGACCATTGTTTTTTCCATCTCACAACTGCCGACACAGCCTCTCTTCTCGTCTTGATTGTACCTCGACAATCGTGTGGCATGGTTCTGGTCTGCGTTCCCTCTCAGTGTAGCCCAGTTCCCACCTCGTCAGAAAGGCTAATTAATTATGACTTTCTTCTAATTCAATTCCTTCACTACGTTTTTCATTATTTAACATAGCAGGTGATACTTGTTTTCAGATCTCGCGGCAGGCGACCACGTATTTACGAAATCGACCTCTCACCGGTAGGATCTGCATTATATGTTGTTCATTTTCTTCGCGAGATACTCTGGTCTTGTCAAGATGTGTTCTCGAAGCTTGCACAGGTCGTAGGCGATAGTCTAGAGATCTCTTCTTTCCCAAGTAGCATCATTTCCGTCCGTTGCTGATCATCAATGATGTTCCTTCAAGATAGTTGTCCAGGCTATGTTTCTTACCGTAGTTGTTATGTAGCCGTGTCAGGAGTGTACGTATCTAATGTTACAAGTTCAATGTTTAAACGGGAATCACCAATCGCAAACTGAGAAGATTGTAAATCGAAGTGAGTTGTTCCTGTGGGAGTGATTAGAGTAACTAACGAGAAAAATCTTTCTTCCTTTCTGTCTGGCTCAATGGTGACTTTTAAAATGATGAGTGCTTTCCGGATGACAATCATTTTTGACTACTTGCAACTGATCAAAAGCTAGGACCTTGAACCTAGTGTGTGGCGTAAAGATTATGACTCCGGCCAACAGCTTGAAAATCATTAGAGTGCGCAATCCACCTGAAGGAGAGAAAAACTTGCTTGACCGAGATTACCAAGTCCTCATATTGGTATGGTTTTGAGATCTAACTTCTTCAGTGAAGCGATATTTGATCTTCTGAGAATATCAATTCATTTCTTAACCAATCAATCTGAGAGCCCTGATCCGATCTTGATTTAAAGCGAAGCTCGGAAATGTACTTTGACTTCGTCCATCTACTCTGATCATTCTCGATCTCGGTATTTGCATAGAACACTACTTTTGTCCTTGAAACTCGTCACAAGTAGACTTTCGAAACACCTTACTCCTTCAGTCTTCTGAGGTCTCGGCGGTTTGGCTCCAGCGGGACTGGCAAAAGGTTTGGGTGCTATCTTGTGGTTGTTCCGATCAGGTCATTGGTATCATGACAGTGATGCATGTTAGTAGGTGAAAATGATATATCCCTTATCTTCAGATGGAGCGGCTGGGGTATATGTAAGTCACATCCTTGAAACGGGGTACATCAAAACATTTGATGTTTATCTCATTTGCAAGGCTGAGATCTATCGTAAATATTTACTACTAATACAACTTCACAGTGATAATCAAAAATAGACCGGCCAAGCTGGGGTACACAGAACAAAGTCCCAGGTCTCCTTCATGAATGGCTGCTTATTAATAGATGATTCGACAGATGATGCCTATAAGAAATCGGAAAGACTGGGTAGCCCTCATTCTCCACTTGCAGACCAGGCGTGCAATGACCCCCGAAGAATCTACTACGCTAGTAGGCATTGGAAAAGATCTCAGGAAAACCTTCGCAGCCATTACTTTCGAGGTTCTTCTTTTCAGTGAGACGATTTATATTGAACGCTTGTTGTTCAAGTTAATCAGAATCGAACTTTCCAGCGATTTATGGAGTATGTGTGTACAAAGCATGTACAATTCTAAAGTAAGCATGTACTTCATGCCTTCATTTCTGCCGGTACTGACCTACTATTTTGCCGACAATTATTTAGTCAGAGGGCTCGGACATGGATGGCGACTATCAACATGTTGATCATAATATCTATGTTCCTCTTTGCAACTACACTACTCGGCATTGATTTCGCTAACTATTTGACGGTGATCAATGGTTCACTTATACATAACCCTGACCTCGGTATCGATGAGAGGTACATGAATGCTTCTGATGTCACCTTTAAACGGATTGTTGTCATCGATGCTCTTTATGCCTATATGGTCAGCATTCTTTCTTTCATTGTCATTCTCTTGAGAGCAGGAGATATCTAAGAGAAATCGTTGACAGACAGTTCTCGGAGATATTATCGTTGTGTGGCGCGTCTTTGCATTATGGGGTAGTAGAAAGCGACACTGGGCACTTGTCCTCTTGGGCACCATGCTTTTAGGGTCTCTAAGTGAGGTTTCCTTCTTGATTGATGCCAGAATGTTTTCATTCAATGTCTTCTAGTAACATCATTTCTTCTGACATATTGCGTATCGGTTCTCGGCACTGAGATTTTTGATGGATCTTTCCAGAGGCCGGTCTTCTGCCGGGATATTCAAACGACATCGTATGCGATGCCTGCTGCAACGACCTTCATTGCTACATCCCTGATTGGGATTGCCACCTGGTTTGTTTTGTTTGCTTTTCTGTCCTAGGCTCCTGGTAAAGGGACTGTTATCAGGGACTACCGCCGGACGGTCAAGGTTAATTTACCAGAAGTTAGTCGAAGAACAAAAGCGGAAAAGGTGATGCTGTTGCTGATAGAATCTGGTTTTATCTATTTCCTTTTCTTCGTACGTCCTTTTACCCTCGCATTCAATTCATCTGACAATGGGGTACGGTCCCAGCTGGCCCAAGTTATTGATAATGTCCCGGCCGTTAGCGCTGCGATATCGTCCAGAGAAGATCTTAGCTTCGCAGATCTTGTGTTTACCTTCTCATCAAGTATCATCGTGGTTAGTAGTTATGCCTTGGGCATCCATGCGACCGGGCTAATGGAGACTCAGGGATGTTATCCAACCCTGATCATCATTCTTGCACATTCAAAACGCACTGTTTTGGACGTATCGGATTCGACCACGCAGATCGACGGTCACAATTCATCTGTCGTATGGACAACAAATAGTGAAGACCCTGACCGGTCATCAAGGAGAGGCACCAAAAGCCGCGAGAATGGAGCTATCCATCGTATGTTTCGGCAAGAAGCAAGATAGTCAGATAGTCAAGAAAAACACCCCTGGCAGGATGGTATGTGCTTCTTGATGGCAACTTAGGGGGGTTGTTTGTGCTGATGATAAGTACCCTAAGAGCACCAACCGTACCTTCGGGAAGGTGAGATTTGAATTTGGGCATCCATATATAGCATTTCTGACCGTTCGACCGCAATTGACCTCGACCGACCAACCGACCAACAGATCAAATGCTCAAGAATCTAATGACCGTTTACTCATGAGTTATCATGCTTATTGAATCTATCTATTGTTGGACCGGACCTGAGAGCCTATATGAGAGCGAGAGACGCCTCAGAGCTCGTCACAGTCGTGGATAGCAACTGAGGAGGTAGGGCTACGTCGACGCGTCTCGTCATCTATGAAACACGTGTCCACGAAATAAACTGACTACAGATGAGGAATTTACCTCTAACATATATCTGATACAAATTGTGCGAGATACCTTGTGTTGTGGGATCGGAATGGGTTAGACCTCGGGAATGCACATAAATAAACGCGATTGACTGTTGTCTAGGTCAAGTTCTCCTCTTGTCGTGTAAGTATGCCCCATTGTGAACTTTGCCCATCGCTTTGCCGATTTGGCTTTCCTTCTGCTCATTAAGTTTCATGTTTTCCTGCCTGTCTTTTTATAGAGTCAAATATCATCAACAAAATGCATTATGCACCACTGCTTCCATATTTATCAGACATGAGATGGAAATCTGACGCGTCAACCAGTAGTGTGCGTTGACACTTGCCCCATTTCTGGTAAGTGGCAGGGTCTATTCAGGCGCTGAGAGAAGTCTACAAGAAGCTGACACGTTGACGCATCACGAAAACAGGAACTGGCACGCAACGTCGGCCTTCCATCAAAAGGAGTGACGAAACTTCGAGGCTTTCTTTGAGCTCCGATGGAACAAATTCTTCCTTGAGACTTTTCTGAAATCATAAGTCAAACGCTTTCATCAATGAAAACCAGCAAATCGAAATGTCTTTTATATCTGGAGGGGTCGAGGCTGGAGCACGTCCGAATTGCATTTGCACTGAGTTATCCAGATATTTTTGAGAATACGTATATGACATTCCACCACTCTCTACCACTTTGCAATTGGACTACGTAATCATCCATGCTGGACTGCTAATCCTTCCTGATCCTTTCTTTAAGAGAACGTGTACATTGATTGGGGATAATTAGATTGGAGTGTAGTTCTCCCGTTATTGTGTGGTCAATATAATTTGAGTATGCAACACAAACACAATAAAATTTCCAAAAGCAGGTGACTATATCTATTGGTCTTCTCCTTGGTCTTCAACTATTTCCAAAGTCTGGGTCCACAGTGTAACTTTAGGATGTGCATTAACCTAATCGTGACGTTGGGTCGTCAAAATGAATAAATAAAACAACGATGAACGCACTTTTCTAGGGTCGAAATTAAGAACTTGCAAACCTCGTAAAGAGGTTGCGCGGGACAAGGCTACATAGGCTTGACCTAAATGCATCTGTCATTACCCTCACGTCCTAAGGCATTGAAAGGTCTCACCCTTCTCGAAAACCTTCCCTAAATCGACCTTGACCCTATCGAGCGTCTGGCCTTGTGACTTATGTATACTCATCGCCCATGCCAAAATCAAGGGGAGCTTCCATGTTCAAAATCACCATCAGTCCTGAAAAAAAACCAGAAGATGATGACCCACCTGCGTTCTCGACACTTGTACCTCGCCACTCGGCAGCTCAACCTTCCACACTTCCGGCATAACCAACATCGACCTCCTCCCTCCTCCCGCCGTAATGAACTCCACAACGGGATATAACTTGGCCTGGCTCGCGCCTGACGGGGGGTTCTTCTTCGCTGAACCGACCCCAGTGGTAGATGACGCCGCACCAATAACAGTCGTCTCACCCGTAAGTGTTCCATCAGAGTCCACGTCATGTGAGGTTCCATATACGGCAGGGTCGACGAAGCGCACAACGCGGCCCATGCTGCCATTGACGAGCATCTCGTCGACGTTCTTGATCAGCATAACTTGCGCGTCAACACGAAGAGTCAGCTGGCGTGGGGCCATAAAATTACTGAGTATTTTATCTCTCTGGTTCACGTCCTGAAGCATTCCACCATCAATAGAATTAAATCGTGCTTCATCAGTATGGAGGCGATTCATCCGTTCAGTGTTCGAGCGATCTACGTCTTCACGCCGAGGGAATCTGAATAGTATGTCAACCTTCGCCACCTTACAATAAAGGATATGTGTACAATTCTGTCGCTGCTAAACCATCCTCATACTCGATAGGCCGGGACAGGCTCTTGAATTTGTTGATAGACTTTTGGCTTAGTTGACCAAAACGCATCTCATTCAACATATCAATGAAATCTAGAAAATCGAAGTATGTGTCGATTCTTCAAAACGCAAAACGAATGAACGAACCCTGATCGCTTTGCCGGAACACCTTTGTCAGGTTATACGTGTGCTTGATAGCTTCTTTCCACGTAGATGCTTCAAAAGCGAACTTGACCTGGCCATTACCTTTTGTAACAGGTGGTAGCTGGAAAAAGTCCCCAGTCACAATGATCTGGTGAGGTTCGGAATTGAACGATTTTGAGGTATTAATGAGTTTGGGGCATACCTGGATCCCGCCAAATGGTTCAGGCTTTTTTCGTATTATGCTACCTATCAATGCCAACTTGTCAAAAAGGTCACCATCAACCATAGAGACTATAAAAGACAATGAATGCATGCTTCAAAGGTAGAGAGGGCAAACCTTCGTCGATAATCAGAACTTTCGTTCTAAGCCATCGTGTAGCGGCTTTCCTATTCTTTCGAACCTTTGTAGCAAGATCTTCTGCGCTTTCAATGCCCAGCCCAATTCCCGCAAATGAGTGAATTGTTACGCCGCCAATGTTGCATGCTGCAATGCCAGTCGATGCGGTAATTGCGATGGCATCTGGAAATTTGACATGTTGCTTGCGAAGTGTCTCGATGATTTCGCGCAGAAGAACAGATTTTCCAGTTCCTTGACCCAGATGAGGGAGAAGATTTTTATTCTAAAGCATATATGCGTACCTGCACTGCCAGTGTAGAAGACGCTTTCCCCCTTCGAAACAAGGTTTAGAATCTGTGTCTGCTCGTGACTCAAAAAGACCTTGGCAATTTTCTTTGACACAGTCGGAGCAATTGGACTCTGAGACCTCTTTGAACGTGAAGATTCAGGTTTCTTTGTTGAAGACAAGCCAGATCGCTTCACAGTTGCGTTATCCGTGGAATTGTACCAGGACTCAGGCGGAGGATCATCTGTCCAGGACGGCGGGAGTCGTCTTGCCTTCTTTACACCAGGCTTATCATGTTGCACAGGACTTGTCCGTTTATTAACAGATTTCGAGTCCATGAGGGCCGTTCCCCGAGACATTGGAGGAGCCTTTCCCGAAAGTCCATCCTGAATGTCCTGAAGGCGTTTCGATGTAGAGCGATTTGCAGCGACCGGGGGTGGAGTCGGTAGCCATTCAATATCGGACAGCTCAGAGAAGTCGCGTGTGACAGTGCGCAAACCAGACTGGGCGGTCTTGGACATCGTCAAAGTAAGTACGCGCTCGGGGAGGGGAAATTGATCAACGAAGCCGATCACGTGGTCGTGTCTTTCGAGTTCAAAGTGATCACAACCATGTGACCTTCGGACATGCATTGCTCGTACGGACCGTTTATCAATACTGATCACGAGATTATTATCCTTGTACATGAGGCAGTAATTGACGACGCATCACCACAAAGGTTCGCGAGTTGGGCACCGCTTTTGATAAGTTTGACTCGATTCTGTCTGATACATAGACGGTACTTTGGAATCCTATAACACATATTTTCTTCTGAACGTTTCCGATGGATTCAATGAGGGGTCACGTAGCTACTTTCGCGGTCCGCCATCGGTTTTCGTCTGCGGACCGTAGTGCTCTTTATAAGTCACTTAGCCAAGGATTACACACAGCTTTTGAACATCTTCAACTTGATTATGTTCAAATATCGCGTTTCTCTGTTTCTAATCCTCTTCGTTCTCTTTTTGGTGACCCAGAAAACGAGCGGGCGACCTCTCAAGTCGTCTCTGGGTCCTGTTGTCGACGTCGGTTATGCAGCATTCGCAGGAAACACAACCTCTCCTACTGGAGTGGAAGGTGGGTCTGTTGTGTTCTATGGAAATATCCCGTACGCACAGCCGCCATTGGGAGAGTTAAGGTTCAGAGCTCCAAAAATGCTTAACGAACAGAGAATCACCTCGCATGTTGATGATGCAAGAGGGTGGGGCCCGCCCTGTATTCAGCGGCCTGCAGTAGTTGGAATTGGGTCGGAGGGTAAGCATATTTTGTCTTTTGAATGTTGCCTGATGCCTTTCCAGATTGTTTGAAACTAAATATCTGGAAACCGACAAACGCAACTAGTGCTGACAAGCTTCCTGTAGCTGTATACATCCATGTGAGTGAGTCTATCACTTGTTGCAAGATGTAACTGATCTTTCGTCAGGGAGGCGGATTTTATGCCAACGTGAGAGTCGTGTTTCTTTTACTGCTGGTTTTACTCATTTTCAGGTTTTCAACAGTCGCCGCAAGGCTTTCCGATGTATGACTGGGTGGCGAGACACCCAGGGGGCATTGTTGCTGTGTCCATGGCATATCGCTTGAATATTTTTGGCTTCCTCGGTGGTAAAACTGTTGCGTCTGATGGTGATCTCAACAATGGATTGTTGGACCAGCATGCAGCTCTGGAATGGGTCCAGAGACATATCCGACAGTTTGGTGGCGACCCAGATAATGTGACTATCTATGGAGAAAGTGCCGGAGGCGCTAGTGTTGTGATGCAACTTGTGGCCTACGGGGGTAAGTTAGAATGACTCATGCTAAACCACGCTGTCCTTCACTTGGCCAAGGGACAAGAACTGTGCCCTTCAAAGGAGTTACTGCCCAGTCCATAGGATTTGGCCCAACGAGGACACAAGATCAGGTTGAGGCAGCTTTTAGTGAGGGTCTCAATTGATCTGCGTGTGGATGAACCCGAACGAGTTTAGCTAGTGCGGCTGTGTTCGCTGGATGCCCTACTGCAGGCAAACAAGCAATGGATTGCTTACGGAGCGCTTCGGTTGGTTAGTACTTTCCATGCAAAATGAGCACAGTCAACATCAAGTTTTCCCCCTAGGTGCCCTTGTAAGTGCTGTCAATCGCGTGCCAAATGGTGCATTCGCCCCTGTCATTGATGGACCTAATGGCTTCCTTCCTGATCTACCCTCGCGACTCATTGCTGGTGGAAATTTCAGTGCAGTTGACTATATTGGAGGTCACTGTACAGGTGACGGGAAAACATTTGCTTCAGGAAAACCTAGTTCCTTTGTAACAGATAACGATATTCGACAAATAGTCTTTTCAAGATGGCCAGGGGTGGTAAGTCTTGCAACAATTACTGCAGGATTTTTGTGCAAACTATATGGTGGTATCAGTCAAATGCAACAATAGACAAAGCATTGGCATTATATCCTCCTCCTGGTGCTCCTAATAGTCCTTTTCCGACTCAGTGGGATCGAGCCTGGACAATGGCTGGTGAAATCATTTTCACTTGCATGTTTGTCAGAGTAGCTTACTTTCTTGTGCGACCTCTCACATATGATCCAAATTAGGGATTGGTTTCTTGCAGAAAATCTGTTACTCAAAGGCGCAGAAAATAATTATGCATATAGGTGTGTTACTCTCGATGAATAAAGCAGCTTCTCCGATTCTTACAGTAATATCTCAGCTGGGATGCTCCAGATACTGTTCTATATAATGCCAGTCCTTATCTGGGAGCAATGCACACATCTGATATCTATTATTTGTTCGATGGTCTGTTGCTATAATTACATCATGGAAATAGTGGCTGATAACTTCTAGGGACGAAGTATATTTAACTCCTATTGACCTATCTTATACTGCTTATTTCTACTATGCAGCACTTTTGGCAATGCAGGCAACACATTTACGCCTTTTAACACTGTCTGTATCCTTTCTTTCTTCGACAATTACCATCTCTTGATTCAATTTCTGAAAACCTGTTTGGACAGAGCGAGGCTTTACTATCAGCTGAAGCAATTGATTTTTGGACCTCTTTTGCAGCAACAGGCAACCCGTCTTTCCATGCCGAGAGCAAATCCACCTGGAAAGCTTTCTCATCATCGGGTGATAATGTTCGCAGACGTATGAACTTTTCACGAGGCAATGATACAAAAACAGGGTCTATGATGAAAAATATTACGATGGAAGAAATTGAGAGATGCCGGTTTTGGATGAGTGATGTAGTTGTTGCAGAGACGCGTATATGAAAGACAAGCCGAGGGTGTTTACAGGAGATACAATAGCTTTTCTATGCATTCCTACTCCAATGCAATACAAATAAATGACTTTCCAAAGTATGGTTGGCTCCTAAAGGTGGAGGAATCTAGACCATGATTAGTATTTGATATTGTGAGTGGTGGCGCCTACTATGTTGATATTTAGAAGAACACTCATTAGGCACTGCAGCTTCAAAACAGTTATAAGACATCCATAAGAGAATCAAAGCATTTAAAACAATTCAATTAGTCTGAAATACCTTCAAGTATCTATCATGTATTGTGATGACTATCACGGAGAGCTTACAGTATTCTATATTTGGTGTGTTACATTACAACTGATTCAATACCTGTTCATTTGTCCTGCTTTTGCATGAACAACTCTGTTAAGATATTCCAGAGTATGCTTTCATACAGTATTAAGGATACCACTTGTCTTTGCTATGTCTACAATAAGTGCCAAACATGAATCCTAGCAAAGTCAGGTACGACTCATGAAGTACCGAAATACCAAAGCCAGCATTAGTAGTGACTACGATGACAATCGTCCTTTGCAAATCAGGAAAGGGACCCAGAGCAACAATAATTTTCAGGATGTTCAATTTTCAACAACCAACATGCATGTCCAGTTGCCAGTAACATCATAAGTATCTGATAAAACAATACCCAGATCCTTGAGGAAAACAAAGGTGTTAACATCCATGTACTTCCTATCTACTCACAAAAATTCAGATCAGGCAACAAGTGTCTGATGTCACGTAAGATGTAAGGGTTACATACACTTTTCGTATTCAACTTTATTACGTTGTAATGGTAAATAGTAGCGTGCGAAAGTATGGACTTGATTTGTGCATTTGTGACAGCCGACCAAATACAACAAACAGGTTGACCCTTTATGCATTTATGCCCAAATCGGTACAAGGATCACTCCTGTCATCCCCGCTTACAATAAAAAGTTCCCCAGCCGGGCTTAAGCTTTCAAGGGTTGCCAAGCGCCTCAGTTGTATTATGACGTTCTTTCTGGCCGATAACGGCAGCACTTGTATTCACAGCGGCTATTGTTTACGAAACGCTTTAAAATCCAGAAATTCTGTCCTTGATGCTTTCGCAATCTGGATTGCCTTCATCGTGACGACCAAAAGCATAACTCTCCAGTTCATCTCCGATACTTCTCGGCGCTCGTTTATAAAACCCGTACCCATTTCACGACCTACCTTACTTTCACCTTTCAGTCATCCCAAATGGCTGTTATCGTCTCCCGCCCTCATTGCGCCTCATTCTTCATCGATGACTTCGAGAAAAGCAGGTTGGTTGAGTCTCACTGCCACTGTAATCACATATTGATTGGTAGCAAAGTTCTTATCGTTCGAACAGCAGCATGCACTCCTCACAGTCCAGAAAGATGAATCGCAAAATGGTTCAGATTTGGAAAGTCATTACCCGGCTGGCTCACAAAGACGAACATTCTCCTGCCGTCCCACCAGATTTTGTACTAGTAACGTCGCGCAGGCGTAGCATTCTCATGCAATGAATTCTGACGTCCATGTCTATTGTCACAAATCACATATATACGACTTTCAGCATCCAGCATCCTTGCCCAATCCAACATGCTATGTTTTGTACCAAGATACCTCTCATCTACTATCCATAATACTAATTATGTGCATTATTCTCTGTAATTTTTACTACCTCATAGCTTTGCCTAGATGGTGTACTAGAAAATTATATATGAACGTTTGGAAACAAATCATAATCAAACATCACACGTTCAATAAGTGAGATAGTACGTAATCATGTACACAGAATCGTCAACACTACAATCAAGAAAGAAAAGTTGGTTACTGTTGCCATTGTGCGGAGTGAAGGATGGAAAATTTGAAATAGAGACACGAAGGGAAAACGTGAGGTAAAAGGACGGGTCAAGTCAATGGTCTCCCAAACGGGGGTGCGGCCGAGGTCATCCCTCGTCTCGCCAGACCTCTAACTGTAGCTTTTGAGCATATGCCAAATCCATACCAAACACACAACGTCAATCAACGTAAAACAAGTGATGGTGATACGAAGCTCAATAATAATATTAAGTGCAACTGGTGGCTGACCTGCTGTGGCGGTGACCAGTCAGAACAATCTTCAACGGAGCCATGCAAAGATTGCGGAACATAGCATTAAGTGCCCTATCACAGTGAGAGAGTGTAAATACAATCCGTGGTAAGGTGAAACCCTGACCCTGACCACAGGTTGCAGCGTAGTGACAACATGATCCATTGTCCTCGGACAAAAGAGTCTCATGATCTTTTCGTGTCCTAAGAGTGTACACGATAAACTTGCTCCGCGCGGAAGATACCGTCGGAGAAAATAAGCCTGGGCCCACAACATTGCAAAGTGCACATTCCTTGCCTGTCAAGTCCTAAAAGCATAGTGGGAAGATGAGACCATAGACGATCCCGAGAGAGAGCGACAGAGGAAAAAGGTAAGAGAACGTGTGACGGGGCAATTGCAAAATGGAATAAGATGTGGTATATGCAGAGCTTTCGAAGTGGCACATCCGATTTGGCCGAGTTGCTAACTTTTGAGAAACGCCCGGAGTCTTATGGACTGTTCGCCAGAATACAACGCAGATAATTCTCATCGAGATTGACAATTTTTTACCAAGTATCGGGATCCCTTGTCATACTCCTCGTCTGCGCATTCGAGAACCATTGACGCCTGTGAGGAGTAATCGACGGGACAGAAAATAGGACAAAGTAAAATACATATAACGGAGGCAGTTAATGGTCTTCAGATGGTGAAGACGTAGACGAGAGGAA
>QLON01004005.1:0-15588 GCA_003313675.1 Termitomyces heimii
AGCTGCTTTGTAAGTACCTAACTTTTTTATAGCCACTACATTAATAATAGATCTAAACTAATCTGATTTAGTAAGGTTCTTTTAAGTTAGTCAAATTCATAACTTTGTTATATAATAATATAAAGATCTGTTAGCAAGTAAAGTGGAGCAGAAATTCTTAGACTTATTCACTTTAGATTTTCTCTACTAGCTATGTAACTGAAGTATAATCTCCAAAGGTCACTTATTATAGAATTTTAACAAAGTAAAGTAAAGGTAGACTAGACTAGGTGCTAAACTATATAATGAGGAAGGCTAGACAAGTTTGCAGAAGACTTTAAAGATAGTGTAGTAGATAAGAAAAGAAAGCTATCAGATAGACTTGGCATATGTAGATATTTGCTCATATCATTGAGTAAAGTAATAAATGTAATTATTACTAGCAATTTTTATAGGTTTCTCTTTGATGCTACTTGAATAATTTACTTTGCTAAAGAGATGGTGCTGCTCAAATAGAGTGATAGAGCATCAGTGGCCTTATTATATTGAATATAAAGTTGTTAAAAGTATAAAGAAAATAATAAAGTATGTAGATAACTTTTATAAGCATTATCAAGAGAATTCTGAGGTTATACCATTTGAGATTCATAATATTAATTAACTTGAAGCTATGCAATTGACTAATACTGCATGAAATGAGATAGATACAACCATTAGTAAATACTATTAGTGCAAATTTGGTATTCTTCTGAATATAGATTAGTCTGCTATTTAGCCTTTGATACTAATTATAGCTTTCTTTAAAATGCAGCTTAATGCAATTATAGAAGTAGATGTTATAACCCCATTGCACTCTCTTAAGTATAACTACATTAACCTTCATTCTCTTTCTTTTTCAGTATTTGACTATTACTGATCTAATTATTGAGATTACTAAGCTTTTCCAAAGTTGCCACTCCTTAATAATCTAACAATACTCAACTTCTTCAACAGAGCCAGATCACTTCTAACACTATATGAATGCTATTCTGCATAATTCTTTCACAGCTTTTGACTTTTATATGATTGTTCCACTACTCAATTATACTAAGATTCAATCTCCTCCAGCATACAATCACTCTCAAAGTCTGAGACATTCCACAGGTAGTTAGAAAGTAGTCTTATAGTTAGTATAGTAGTCTTGATATTGCTTACACTTTTCTAGTCTTTTAATTTGCTCTCAATTTCCTCTGTATTTCTATTTTTATTGATTTTGTTTTATTTCCTTCCTAAATTAATTTCTTCTTTTTCTTCAAGCTTTTTTTCTATCTTCACTTTATCTTATTTATTACATTCATTTCCATCTTTATTTCTCCTAATTCTCTCTTTTCTCTATTTTTCCTTTTTCTTAACTTGACTCAGCTCTAACTTCCCAATCTTTTTAATTTTTTTCTCCAGTCTTATTTTATTATTTTACCATTCTCCTTTTTTTCCATTCTACTCCCAGTTTATTCCTTTTTGTCTTGCTTTTTTTTCTTTCTTCTTTAATTTAATTCTCTTTTCATTCTTTTTGCTCAATCTTCATTTCTGTCTTAACTCTGCATCTTCAACTTGACTCTATTCTTCTACCTGCCCATTTTCATTCTTCACACTCTTCTTAGTGCTTAACTCTGGTGCTAACTCCTGATCTCTATGCAAGTCTCTCTTTTTAGTAAGAATCAACTAGTAGGTTCTTACTCAATAGAGTGAGCTTCTGAATTAATGGGATTTGACAGCAGAGTAGGATGTTGAAAAAGCTTTTAATGGGCTTTAATCAACTAGAGTTCTTCAATCTCAAATTAGAATGACTATTGAGGCTTTTCTTAATTCAATCAATGAGTCACACTATATAAAATAAGCAACCAACAAAAATATATATTAAGCTATCTTAAATGCATGCAAAGCACAAGAAGATGTGGAAACTATTACAATTCATATGCCACTATAAGTATCCTTGGCCATCCTTTAGTTATATTATATTATTACACTTCTTTGTTGCAACAATAAATAATGAGAGGCATATATATATATATATATATATATAGTTACCTGAATATAATAAACATCTTTAATTGTTTCTATACAGACTAAAAATGAGTAGAATAAGTTATTATACATAGAACATTGTATTTACATGTACTTGTAGACCAGATACTTATAAGTATCTATATATTCTAAGTATATAATAGAAGTTGTTTTTATATAAATTAAGGATTAGATACTTATAAGTGTCTGTATATTTTAAATCTTTCTAGTTGATATTTTAATAGAGACTGCTAGTGAAGTTGCTGACAATGCACTAATTTTGGCATGCTCAACAAGGTGTGAAGTTCTATAAGTTGTTCAATTGATTTAAACTTATAGCAATAGTATAAAAGTTCCAGTTGTGCATGATTTAGATTATATTTTGGCCACTTTTACAAAGCTAATCTAGCTTAAGGAATCTCTGGTTTCTTCTTAGCTAACTAATTCTTTTGCTCTCAATTAGCTACTTTATTTGTATGATATGTATATAATAGCTAGAACATTAGAAATATATAATTTTAAAATGTTTCTTGAGCCTTTTTCTTTTTCTGTTGTAAAATAAACTCTATTATCATCATAGCTCCTAAAGAGGTATGGATTATGGATAGAGATAACTGTAGTATCAAGTTTTAACACCTTGAGCCTCCTATATCCATTATTATTCAATGTATAAGCTAAGTATAGCTAACTTTATAGAATCACTATCACTTCTTTAATTCTATAATTAATATAAAATATTTTTCACAACCTTTTTTACTTTCACAGTCTTTGCCTCATGTATCTTTGCCCAAAGTTCCAGTATGGCAAGTAGCTTTACATCAACTCCAATAGCATCCACCTCTTTTCTATCAAGATTCACATTATGCATCATCAATTGCATCACATCTGCTGCTAAAGCAATTAGTTGTAGTTTGTAAGTATGTAAATTGATTCAACTATTCTTTAAGCTCACAAAAATACAGCATAAGCATAATATATGTGTGCACATCATCTCAGTTCCAGCAACAAGCCACACAATGCCTGCAACAGCAATGCATACAGTAAACTGCTATCAGTTTCCAGAATTTAGAGTGCTAGATTGATATATCCATCCTTCATTGGATATCTAAGATGAGCTCATTACCAGGTGCAATTGCTCTATCAAGCTCATAATCATTAATTAGCAACTTCTTTGAAATACTAAGTGGCAGCACTAGTGCAGCTATGCAGACTATAAAGGCAGCAATTAGCAAAGGAAATAAAATTAGTATTCTTAGTTTGTTTGCAGCTGGCTTATTTGGCCTCACACTTGGATATTGATTAATTAATTCTTTGAACTTTATTTTTGTATATATTTACAATTTAAAACTTCAATGCATTGTTTAACTTGACTAATGCATGCTTAGTAAATGCCTTAATATTATAGAAAACCTTCAGTTTGAAGAATTTTGAGAGATGCCTTTAAATCACATAGTTAATGGTTTTTTTATATTATTTCAAAGTGGAAGTAATTTTATGTAAGACATCAATTGATATATAGGCTCAATCAAATAAGATTATATAAATGTTTCTTTTAACAGTCTATTTACTTAGTTCTTGTAAAGAGCAAAATAAATTAACAAGAATATAAAACTGTGTAGATACTCAAAATTGCAATAACTCAACTATTAAACTTGATCTTAACAATCTATATCCTTATCAACTTTCTATGATGTGTAAGTTGTTGTAATCTTCACACATATAGAAACTCAAATTTCATAGCATTCAAGTTAGCTGTATTTATATTTTACATGCACATTTGGCTATTATAGGGATGCTTCAACTCAAATTACCACTTCAAGTTGTGCAACATCTTTTAGCATCTTCTCCACTATTACCAGCTTCTCTGCCTTTAATATGCATAAGTTAATTTTCTCACTCAACCATTGCTTATCTTTCTATTTTTCCATCTCTTTTTCTATGAGAGTTTTTTATAAAGAATCTCATATAAGATATTTAAAAGGTGCTATAGCAACATAAAGCTTAAAGATAAAAGCAAGTATAAAAGAAGAGATAAAATGACCAAATTGATGACTGGATGAGTGAAGCATTAGTAGAATGTAAAATAACTAACTGGGTCATATTTATACTATATTTGGTTGAAATTTAACCATTAGCATTTAGTAAATATAGATACAAGCATTTCAATCTTCACTATAGTCAATATAGTAGATATATCTAAGTAAATATTTGCTTACTCTTAATACTTGATGTAATTAATCAAGAGTGCTCATTAATGTACAAAATAAATGACTCTGTTGAAACCTAAAGTGTGAATAGTTAAATTCTATAGATATAGTATTATAAGGCTTCCAATAGCAGTTTATAGTACAATACATTCTATAGTACTGAGAATATAACATATTATATAGTTAAATAGCATGTTAACAATATTATACATCTGAAAATGTCATAAACTAAGATAGAGCATTATATCAAACTTAGTATAGCATGACAAATATTAGTTTTGCACTTAGATAAACAAACTTTGTAATTAGACTCTCAGTAAGATATATTTGACTAAGAGGTTAAAAAGTATGTGAATTGAGGTTAATGGTATTATCATTTGTAGATTTTTAGTTGTGTTGTAAATATATTAGCATTAATGGACTCTAACAATTTTTTTTAAAGTGGTATTCTTTAGTGAGGAGGTGATTGCCCTGGGCAACACCTCTGCACTTGCTTAGCTATGCATCTAAAATTTAAACCAAGTTTCCAAAAGAGGTAGCTAGTAATTTTCTCTATGAAAAAGTGCATTTATATATATGTATAAGGCTACAGGCCTATAGCATAATATTATCCTATAAGTTTTTGTAGTAAGCCTATTACTCACTGAAACCCTATTATGTAGCCTTGAATATGAGTTGCCTTTCATTTATAATCTCTCTATCCCAGTTTCCTCCCATGTAGTCTTTACTAAAGACATCAATCCTTAGCAAAGTTGGATTTTTGTTAATTCTATATTTTTAAATGTTAGCACATATAGTTTTGAGAATCTCCATAATATCACATGCTGGTTTGTTGCATTTATTATCATTAATGAATTGGCTATGCAATGATTTTTAGAAGTTATAAGGGATTCCATCAACTTTTGAGGCTAAGCTGTTGTTAAAACTCATTAGAGCTTTTATTACTTTATCTAATTCAATGAGTTTGTTTAAATTCTCTTTTTATACTATGCTTGTGCATGTTATTATTGAGCTTAACACTTTTTTTATTTTTTCTTCCCTCAAAGAGTTAGAAACATTTCTATAAATATATTGGAGATTATCATGGTAGTTTTTTATTAATTTTACTATTTTAACTGAATTTTTCTCATATATTAATTTATTTGCTCTTGCTAATCCCTTTTTCAAAGCATATATTATGTTTCTTGGCTTAGCTTGTCTACTGGACTTAGTCCAGAGTTTATACAGTGTCTTGCTCTTTAATTTATTTTTAATATTAATGTGTTTTCTTTTGGATATGTAGTTTTTTCTTTTAAGAGAAGTAAGCTTTTCTATTATATTGGCAAGTTCAATCCTTTTCTTGCTCTATTTTAGATTGCCTTCCTCTTGAATTATTTTATGCTTTGCTTTGAAGACTCTTTTCTCTTTAATGTACTTAGAAACAATAGTTTTATTTTATTCAATTGCCTTAATTAATATATTTGTTTTTCATCATTAATATATCAATTGTGGATTACTATCTGGGATTTTATTCCTACTGTAGAATTCTTATAATTCACAGCCAGTCTTATTGAGCTCTATAACTACTTTTTACTTCCACTATTTAGTATATTGTTCTTCATACTTCTACTTACCTCTAAACTTTGTCAATCCTGTATCAACTAACTACTTACTAATAGTATATGGAAACATTTATATATATTAAGCCTGGTTGCTGGCTTTATCCTTATTCATTGCCATCAACACTTTAATAACCAATAAATTCACCACCACCACTTTAGCCTTGATATGTCTATTGAGAATCTATCTAGACTTCTCTGCTAATATAGTTCAGCATTTAACTATCTCCATGGCTTATATATTTTACTTTACCTTACTTTGCTAAAGTTTCATTATGCTTAGCATATCATAGCAAATACATAGCTTTTGCAGATTTATATAATTTGTAACTTTTTCCCAGTTTTTATTACTTTTTCAGTATTTAATCATTAATGTAAGGATGTAGCTTAGGCAAAAATGAGATCAAAGATTGACCTCACTGATGCATATAAATAGATTTGAAAACAGTATTTATAACTATTATTGAGATGTATTTTAGTATTATTATGCAGATTAATAACTACATTGTGCTACTTACCTTCTAATATTTTATAATGCTTATTTTCAAGAACATCATTGAATAATGAATGCTTGTATATCTAGATAATATGCTTGTCTACTGACCAAGTATATCTGATCAAATCAGAATATTTTTTTTATATAGCTTTAACAAAAACATGCAAATAAAATTAATTTTAAAATTCATTAGAATTTTTTTACATTTTTTTTGCAAAAGACCATTATTCCTTGCACTCAGTAATGATGCTGCTATTATGTGTATTTAAGAAGAAATAAGAAATCAACTCTTAGTTACAGTTGATTGCTATATACTAAAATTATCTCTTATAAATATCAACTAGATTTACAATATGAAATCTCTAATTCATGCATTGCAAAGTGTTAGGATCAAGGGCTACAATAACAATGGCACTATAAGCATGCAACAAAGAAATAACTCTTCTACTATATTATATTTATTATACTAACATAAACAAAGCAGACTGGAACTTATATATATATATACTACAATATAGATAATATTCTCAGTCATTATAACATAGATTGAGGGTATGCCTAACTTATTACATAAACAATATAACAATTGGATTAACTGTATCTCTAGATTGGATACTTATAAGTATCTGTATTTGTTAGATCTCACAAGTTCAGTTGTTAATAAGTAATGGGCATTTGCTGCTTTAAATGCTTAAACTGAATTAAAGACACTTGACATTCTTGTACTTGGCATAAACTTTCCTAGAAAAATGAAACTTCACTTTTTGGCCCATATATAGCCCATGCATATAGCTTACTTTTTTCTGCATTGTGTTTTTATCATGCACTAGACTTATTATAATGGATTCTACCACTAGATCTAAGCCTCTTACTAAGACTTCATTAGTGCCTACATTTATACTAAACTAGATTGTTGAGATGTAAAAGGTTGATAATTTAGTGAATCCTCTAATATTGCTTATCAAAAAAGTGTTAGTGAGCTAAAAGAGTATTATGACTCCACCACACTTCTGGATATAACTACACTGATTCCTGCTCTTTCTACTTCTAATACTCAATTATTACTGATCCAATCACTGAGATTACTAAGTTTCTCCTAGCTACCACTCTTCAATGATTTAACTATACCCAATTTTCTCAATAGATTTAAATCACTTCTGATATCATATAAATGCCACTCCAATTGATTGTTCTGCAAGTTCTGACTCTTGCATAATTATCTTATTACTCAATCTTACTAACACTCAATCTTCTCTGGCACATGATTACTTTCAAAGCCTGAGATATTCTGCACATACTTAGAAAGAAGCTCAGTAGTTAGTATATTAGTCTTGATATTGCTTATACTTTGCTAGTCTTTCCAGGTCTCTCAGTTTTCCCTCATCTCTTCTTTTCTTATTCATTCTATCTCTCTACATCTCTATCTTTGAATTAATCTCTTTTATCTTCTTCAAATCTTTTTCTGTCTTTGCTTTATCTCAACTATCTCTCTTATCTCCATTTCTAGCTCCTCAAGGTCTCCTTCCACTCTTTTCTTTTAACTTGACTCAGCTTTAACCTTGCAAATCTTTTTGGTTTTCTCCCTTCAGCTTCATTCTATTATTTTACTTCTTTCTCTTTCTTCCACTTTACTCTCAGCTCATTTTTCTATGTTTTCTTCCTTCTCTTTCTTCTCTGGTTCAATTCTTCTTCCATTCTATTTGCTTACTCACCAATTCTGTCTCAACTCTATATTCTCCATTTTGACTTTATTTCCCTACTATCTGTCTCCAATTTTCTTTACACTACTCATCCTTTCAACTCTCTGACTCTAATCCCATTTCTCCATATTCTATATTTTCCTTCTCATAGTCCACTTCTCTTTCTACCTTCTTATAATCTCCTTAGTGCTAATTTCCAGTGCTAACTCCTAGTCTTTGTGCAAGTCTTTTTTTTAGCAGGATTCAACTTGTAAGCTCCTGCTTAATAGAGTGAGCCTCCAGGTTAGTAGAACCTGACAGAGAGACACATATTGAATTAAAACAATGGGAAGTGGCTGAAATAGTTTCACAGTATAGACTTGGAGCTATCAATGGTACAACTTTGGAAGTATGTGTTTGATGCTCCAGCAGCTCCACACTCCATGTATGAACTGTGCATACATTATACATGAAGCAGCAATAATTGTCTGGTATGTTCTTTCATCAAATAAGCACTGTAATTATTAAAGTAAAAGCTATGCACTAATCAGTGGAACCTGGTAGCCTTATAGGCATACTTGAAAGGTAAGCACAGTAGTACTAGTTCAGCAGGTCTGCCTCCTCTAGAAGGCCCTCACTATCAAGTGCTCTTCTTCTGAGTCTTTCACTAAGATGGCAGACAGTATAATTAAGAAGATTAACCAGGCTTTTAGTAAAGAAGTTATAAAGGAACTTCTCTAATTGATTATGATCTTATTCATGCTTTTTGATTGCTATGATCACATCTAATCTATAATTATGAGGAATCTGACTAATGTAGGCAACACAATAAAGTATGGACTGTCTGAAATCCAGATATTTCTAAAAAAAAGCAGACTCTCATTAATGCTAATAGATTTAAGATCAGTGATGTTGTACAAGCAACTGCAACTGCAGCAAAGGGGTTAGAATATTCAAAGCTGACCTGTGATGGGTGCAAATTATGGAGATATGCAAACTTTATAAGATATATACTGCCCTAGTGTATTCTTAAAGGTGGAAATATTAAGAAGTTCCATGTGGCATATATTACTCATTTTAAGGCTAAGAATAATAAATGGAAGAGATCAAGCTGTAAAATTACTGTGACTTCTTCTGAAGGTTTCACATTCACTATAAAAGGAAATGCAGATGTTATTGCCACATATATTGTAGCCTGTGAAGGCAAAGCCAGCACTGTCTCAGCAAAAGCTGAATTTGCAGGTCTTACTTTTAATAAATTCCTCCACACCTTAGCTGCAGAAGTTAAAAATTATTTGATGCAATGATTGTCCTTGAGGAGGGGCAGAGACCAGCATGAGCTAGAGCTATAATATCAATGATAATCAAATTGGAGATACAATTCTGCTCACAACACCCATAGAATACTAATCTTTTTACCTTAACTCAAAAGCCACCATTTATATTATATCTGACCTGTCTAACTTCACATCACTGACTTTGATCCCAGACAAGCTAATTTGTAGCATTGGAGAATTGTTAATTGCTGCTACAGGAATAAGAAAAGTTCAACTTCAAGTCTAGAATGAATTAATGATTGAGCTAAATAATATTCTCCTTATCCCAAAGTCTACAGTATGCCTCCTCTCAATTAGAAGACTTGCAAAGTATGCAAATGTCAAAACTACCTTCAGCAAATCTGGTGCAAAATTAATCAATCAAAGTATGCACCCAGAATGTAGTTGCAACCAGAATACTGATTTACAACAAGAACCTATATGCCCTTAACCTCTATGTAGACTAAGCACTTGCCATTCATGCTTCATCTAACATCCTGACCTAGCACAGAAAGCTAGAATATACCAAGTTTCAAGCAATAACACAAATGGTAAAGAATGGCATGATTAAAGGTATGCCTTAAATTTTTTCCTTGAAGCCACCCAAATGTAACCACTGTATCCTCAGTAAACAGGCACAAATAGCTATACTGAAGGTGAGGAAGGAGAGCAAGAAGCATAATGCAATGAGGATACTTGGAAAAATATGAGTGAATTTGATGTCGAAAGCAGCCATGGCACTGAGAACTATTACATTATGAATATAGCTAATAACCTTACCAATAAACTTTGGTGTATACTATTAAAATTCAAAGATGATGGATTTGCAGAGTTGCAAGCTTGAATTTTTGCATGTGAGACTGAGACTGGGGGAAAGTTGGGAATTCTACAAATAAGTCAAGACAGTGAGTTCAATGGTAACAAATACAAAGCTTGGTACAAGTTAAAAGGCATCACATTGGAGGTCAGTGCTCTATATACATCCATCCATATTAGGTGGGTAGAACAAATGTACTATACTCTGATGGATAAGCTGCACATCTTCATAGAAAAACCAAGACTTATGCTGCTAAGAATACTACCTCAGATGAAATGTGGTATAGCAAGAAGCCCAATTACTCTTATATTTGTGAGATTGAATGCTATATGTTTGTACTGATACTTTACAAACATAATTTAAAAGTCTATATTTGCTCAATCAAGTGCATCCTGGTGGGATACAAGATTAACTCAAAAGTCTATAGGTATTATAAGAAGTTAACTAGGAAAATATACAGCTCATATTATGTCAAGTTTATTCAGAGTCATGATGAACTTCTAATATCACTAATAACCACTTTACAAGATAGACCAAATACTAACACTCTTACTATCTAAGCAATAGAATAATAATCTACTTCATAACTAGCTCAAACTGCTAACTATAATGACAATAATGAATATACTCACTTACTGGGGCCTATAGATAGCAAAGAAGATGAAGACCCAGCAATAGAATCTAAAGATCATTATATACCACAAATGCCAATACTTCCTTGACCTATAGAGCCAGATTTACAACAGCAGCTCCATTGATTGAACTGCACCCAAATACCTATTGAAAGAGCCAATCACAATCAGAAACTCAAAATGCATATAGAGAGAGCAGTAAAAGAGTTGAAGAAAGCAGGGGAAAGAGTTAAAGAAGCAAAGGTGGAGAGGAAGAGGATGATGCAGGAGCTACAACAGATAGTGCCAAGGAATAATAATGTCAATGTAGGTCTTGACAATATAGATTAAGTTCTAGCAATGCTTGAGATAATTAGAGATATACACACACCAGATCCAGGCACTAAAACTGATTCTGATACATCAAAAACATTGATTGAAGCTCAAGCATCAACTGATTGGCTAAGATGGGAGAAGTTGTATTAAGATAAACTGGATTTGTTGGAAATGATGGAGGTCTAAGAACTTGTTTCACATAAGAAAGTGCCAACTGAAGAAAAGATATTCAAGGGCTGACCCATCTTCTCCATTAAATGCAATGAACAGAGTAATGAAAACTTGCCATATTCTGCAGAGTTCTTCAATAGTACAAGGTAGGGACTATAAAAAATAACCTTGCCAATAGCATATGTAGAATCCTAAACAATATTGCTCCACCTAGTAACAAAGTTAAATTGGGATGCAATGCAGGTTGACATTAAGACAGTATTTCTAAATAGAGTCCTACCAGAGGAGAAGCATATATATTTGGAATAGCTTAAGGAATTTAAGAAACATAGTAAAGAAGAGTGGGTATGCCAACTGAAAAAGGTAATTTACAGGATGAAGCAAGCAGGCAGGATTTGAAACAGGACCCTTAACAATATCATGAAGAAACTAAGCTTTATCTGATTGAAGTGCAAAATATACATATACTACTAGAAGACTCCTGATAGTATAATAATTGTTAGAATACATGTTGATGATTTCCTATTAATTATAAGTTCAAAGGTGGCAAATGATACCTTCAAGGGCCAACTAAAATAGCACTGAATGGTATTAGACTTAGGCACACCCAGATACTAATATATCAGTCTTAAAACTGTGAGATATGACAAAGCTATTGATTATTAAAAAGTCTGAATAAAAACAGACTTCTGCTGAAAACTGTAGGCAAATGACATAGCCAGAACTACCTTAAAATTCTCTCTCCAACCCAGATTAGATCAGCCTTATCAGTATTTTGATCCAATGCATACCTAATTCTATCATGTAACTATAATCATGTGATTATGCTCAGGTGATTTATCTTATGTAAACATTGAGCATTTTCAACAAAGCTATTAGATGGTGCACTAATGACAAATCAAGGCAATCACCACAAATCTGATGAAATCTGATATCATCTGATGGCATCATTAGAGATATGATTGCATCAACTGATAAGATAATCTACTGCTAAATGGGGTTGTGGCTGTGCAAGGCCATCAATTTAGCATGACATCTTGACAATAAAATGGGCATATCTCAGCAAGAATACATGTGAACTCTTACATATTGAGTATTATTTTAATTGCCTGATCAATCCACTTACAATGGAAGTTGTCCAAAGGCATTCCATGGCAAACTGATAGAGGAATCAGCAATTTGATGGGAAAAGCTAAATTTAGTTGTTGAGGAAAATTGAGCAGGCATTGGTAAAATGCTTATATCTTGACAGAATAAACACCAAACCCTATTGTGTTTAGTATCATTGGGAAGTTTTCCCTATTGTGTCTAGGATTGCCAGAAAGGTCTAATCAATTCACACCTGATGGAAAAGGTCCAGAGGCATTTGGAGAAGAATTGAGGGAGATATTAATGATTTATGGAATTAGAGCACCAAAAACATTGGAGGATCCTCTCTTGGCCAGGAAAATTTATATCAAGTGTCTTGGGACCAGAGAATGAAGTCTCAATAGCTGGAAAATGACTCAGAATAACCAAAAAAATATCACATGTCACAGGGAGGAGAAATAACATATATAGAGGGAGATTCTGTGACATTCAACAGGTTGCTGATTGCCTGTGCTCAGAATCTCCAGGGAGTGAATATCTTAGGCCCAAGGCAGTAGTATACTTCAGGTTAATAGTTTGATGTGCTTTTTGGACCTTCTTTTAATGTGACTAAGGTTGCATTGACTGAAAAATTAATAAACTTTATTACCCACCTATATATTTCATAAAAGTACTTTGTGAAGTGTAATTTAGCCCCAAAACTTAGTAAAAGCTGGTTCATTTGTAATTGTCTCTATTCAGACTAATCCAAATAACCTAATTTCACATCAATACATTGTAGGGTCAGGGTGGAATGGGATCAACCAATCAGATGAGTGTATATTTCTCAAATGCCTTTAATTGACAAAATGATAATATGATTTAGTTAATCTGATGCCATGCCCCTTGCCATATCCATGGAACCTGGTCTCAAATTGCATGTCAATAGAAATGCACTATCTCAGGAGAAGTTGGAGAAGGTTAACCAAAGCCTATATAGACAATTAGTTGGAGGCCTCTTATGGCTTGCAATCTCTACTAGACCAGATATATAATATGGAGTATAGCAACTGTCACAGTTCTTTGATTCTTACTTGCATGTCTACTGGAATGCAGCAATATGTATCCTATAGTATCTGAAAGACTTACACAATCTCTGTCTATGCCTTGGTGGAGAGGCTGATATCAACCTGGTAGGATTCACTGACTCTGATTGGGTGAACTGCCTTAATACTCAGAGGAGTGTGGGCAGTTATGCATGGTCATTGGGTTCTGGACTGGTATCATGGTCTACAAGGAAGCAGAAGAAAGTAGAGGCCTCCTCTTGCAAGGCAGAATACATGGCAGCATTTGAAGCAGTGCAGGAATGCATTTGGCTCAGGATGCTCCTATCTGCACTCTGTTTCTCTAAGAAGGCGCAACCACAATCCTGTGCGGCAATAATTCGGCAATTAATTTATCAGAAGATCCCCTTCTCCACATGCGAGTCACGTTGCGTTCAATGAAATCAACCTCAGATATATCAACACCAAAGATAATATGCTGATATTTTCACGAAAGCCTTACCTCAACCGAGCTTTGCCAGGCTGCGCACAATGATGGGATTAACGAGTTGATGCTGGGATTCTGCGTAAGGAGGAGCGTCAGGATAAAGGGCCACGATGACAATGGCACCGTAAGCACGCGACAAAGAGATGACCCTCGTACCATATCACACCTACCACACTGACATGAACAAAGCAGACTCGAACTTACAAACACACACTACAATACGGACAATACCCTCAGTCGATATCACACAGACTGAGGGTAAGCCTAACTTATTACATGGACAACATAACAATTAGACTAACTGTATCTCTAGATTGAATACTTACGAGTATCTGTGTTTGTTAGATCCCACAGGTTCAGTTTCCAACACGGAGTGCTGCTTCTGTCTAGTCTATTCCATCGCGAAGCTCAAGTTTGATACATCTCCTGTGTTTCCAGTTTCCAGCGACTCGACAAATCTTCGACAGACATCGCTAAAACATGTAGATCCAGATTTTGAATAGCTGTGCACATATCGCGTTTGCTGTATGCTATGATCACTGGTGAATATCAAAACTGGTATGTCCAAGGAGATGTTCCGCAAAAAAACGGAGAACCTTCTCTCCTGGAGAAACCTGTGAGCCAAAAAGATCTGATGACTCCGTTCGGTAGTGATCCGAGATGAGTCTGACGGTGGAACATGCGTTCAAGTGTTTTAAAAAAGCTTGCATCGACTCAGTACATTATATTATTTGTACAAGGCGGGCAGTAATAATGCCACATACCAATGTTGATCTTGATCCAGGTCACCACAGAAGATGTAGAAGTGAATTGAAGCACCTTTATGCCGTGTTCTTGTGCATACTTCATTAAGGTCTCATTGTTTTTAGGATTATCGTCGACCCATATGAGAAGAGGACCAGCCTGATAGCATCGTGCCATCGTGGTATCATCAAAGCGTGAAATAAAATCGCCTCAAACAACTTGAGTCATGGTACAACGGCATGTTATGTAAATCCCACCTCACCTTGTTGTTCTGCACCACCCAACTCTTCACTGCGACTGGAATTGATAGAATTTTCCAAGATTTGATTGAGTAAATCAGTTGTGAGCATTTCAACTGGTTCACTCATTTTCAATTGACGGCGAAATTCGGCTGGTGAAAGTTTGTTGGACTCGATGCTCTCTTGAGAGGTATTGTTGATTTCTGTAGCCAGGGATAGAACTATTGCGCTAGCAGATGGTCGCTGACTAGGTTCCTTATCCCAGCAGCGTTCCATGCAAGACCAGATATTCTCGGTCAATCCCCACTCTGTCCAAGGATGACTTGATGCGTCGGGGCGCTTCAGTCGAGCCCCAGATTGCACACGAAGAACGACAGCGGCATCATGACGAATATTACCAAAGGGTACCTCCCCTACAAAAATCTGTTGTCTATCAATTACCGCTTGCGTATCACAGAGAAGAAAATAATCTCACCTCAAATGAAACACATCCCCATGCATACACTTCGCTTGCTGTAGTGCACCTGATTACTTCTGTATCGTCCTCGTCGTTGACTACGGGCATTAGTTCGGGGGCCTGCCATCGAATACTACCTAATTTCGATCCAGTATTCTGTGATGTCCAAGAAACAAGGTCTGAGTCCATAACAGAGGATATACCAAAGTCGCATAGCTTTGCACATCCTTCGTTATCAACAAGAACATTAGACTGGAGATATTGAGTTCATTGGCG
>QLON01004007.1:0-11349 GCA_003313675.1 Termitomyces heimii
CATAAATAAATGAAACATACGAATTTATGACGATAACCTATGACGTTAGAATAAGTCGCCGCATAACCAAAGTTGTCAGTCAATTTTCTCGACATGATTACTGACGAATATCTGTTTTATATAGGATCGGATTCAAAAACATGAAACCAAGGGGAAAAGACTATGATATGATAGGGTACTTGCAAATGTTACGTGCATATCCTGACATGGAAAGACAAAATGTCCGTCTTTGGTCAATCACGAATTTCGGATCGATAAGACAACAAAGTTTCGCTCCCATGTGTGTCCACAATACTCTCAGGCCTCTTTTCTTGTTTTTGTTCTGTTGGCAACTAGCAATAGCTCATCGCCAGATGTGCGTTAGTCCGAATCTTGTCGTATTAGGCCTTCTCCTTTCGGTCTTGTTGGTCAACGCTCAGGGCTTCTTGAGTGAA
Source organism: Termitomyces heimii (assembly GCA_003313675.1). Classification (NCBI taxonomy): domain Eukaryota; kingdom Fungi; phylum Basidiomycota; class Agaricomycetes; order Agaricales; family Lyophyllaceae; genus Termitomyces; species Termitomyces heimii. The sequence continues at coordinate 435 of QLON01004007.1, forward strand.
CTTCCTCCATGTGCACAGATGTGTGCGAACACAGAGCTTGTAACTTCTGGCTGCCTTTCGTATGTACTATGATTCCAAGAGCTTCACAGTCTAACATGCTTTGCGATGGGCTGTCATAGAACTGATACGCCATGCCTCTGTCAAACTCAGGGCTTCATGACAATAATATTGGGCTGTTCAAATGAGGTGTGTACACAAGAAGACCAGGGTTCAGTGATTGGAATCATGGGTGAATTATGCAGTCCTGGTAATTCTCCGTCATTCATGTTTCGCAGCAATGTCTAATTCGCACCTCCAGTCTCTAGTGCACCGAGCATCTTATCTATATGTACTACATCCTGATTCCTCACTGATAGTTCTGTCTCAATATCTTCTAGTGACCTTCACAACTAGAGCCACTCCTTCGCCGCCAATAGCCACACGCTCCTCTACTCTGACAATGGCAATGACAACTGAGATGACTTCTGTCCTTCCTATACCAATGCCTACCACGTTCATCAAGCCAACTACATCGACTATATCGACTATATCATCTATATCCACATCTGCAGCTCCAATCCAGATTGTAACTACCACGAGAGAGGCATCGCTTAGCCTCTCCCTCACTTCCAGTTCCACCCCTTTCATTCCTTCAACAAGCACCACTGTCATTTTAAGCACAACTACGGTCAAGCTATCTGCAACTACCAATGCTGCAACTAGGTTTATTCCTGGAGAGGGACTTGGTGTTATTGGGGCATTTGCCGGTGCATTTATTGCATTTCTGTAAGTTATCCTATGGATGAAAAACTTTGTTCTTCTTCTATTGTCCTATGTTCCTTCTACCTGTGTATTGTTTTTGAACTATTGGTGTTGATTTTGATATCTTGCAACAATAATTGACTTTTGGTATTACTTTTTTCTCCTTGACACATCATTTATCATCTTGGTGAGGTTACTTTATGACTCAATTATAGGAGCAAGTATATTGTTGTAAACTGAGAAAGATGTTTTAAATTTTACAGGTATGAAATTTGTGCATCTATAATGAATGATGCTCGAAATTAATAATGGAAGACCAGGCAGTTGTTTAACAGACATAGCTTTAATGTAACAGAGTTACTAATCTATTGCTCTACATCATGCAAGTAAATTAGATCAATTTCTGGATTACAAGCACAACTAAGACTAAGACTGCTTAGTAAGCAATTGCAACAAAGTTGCAATATATTATTTATATATGCTAACTAGAACAAAGAGAAGTACAGTAAGCACATTAAAATGTGCAGTGCTCATTACATATCCTGTTTTTAGACTACATGCAATGATAAATGGTTGAAAGCTCAAATAGGCTAAGGTGTTAAATATATAGTATGTTTTGAACTCCATAGCACATAGTACAAGAGGGCAGTTGCAAATAAGTGATTTTAAAGAGTGGATTATTCTACTTCTGTAAGAAAAATGCTTGATGTCTATAAAACTACTTCTACAGAGCTGGCAATCCAAGTAAAAAGCAAGATCAAGCAAGCATAAAGGCAGGCAAGGGTTGAGCAAGGAACAAGCAATGCTAACAGAGAGTTAAGCATTGCTGAAAAACTTGCAGTTGTTTCAGTAGACAGACTAAAAGAATATTGCTATTGTTTAGCCTAGAAATATTTTATCCAACAGGCTGCCTATATGTACTACATTAATGACTGTGCTACTGCCAATACTGTTTACTAATTAGGCCCTAGTATATAAAGAAGTATTATTAACAATAATTAATGCTGGGTAAATCCATGTATATAACTTATTAAGGCTAATTACTAAAAGCTAGAAAGAGAAAAAGTGGGCTGAATAGCTAGTCAGATCTGCTAAAAATGGGCTTGTTATCAGATTAAGCTCAAAGTAGAGTCAGACATGATATAAAAATTAGTTCTTTGACAACTTTTCAGGTTAGTGTTAAGTTGCACTTGTCACAAAAATGAATACACAGAAAAAAGCTGGGGTGCTATGTCTCTAGCAGTGATGACAGTGCTCAAAGCTGATTTGCTTCTTTTCTGCAAAAGCATTAAGTTAACTACTAAATAGTACCTTGCTTATTTTATGAATATTATTTGCTATTGCAAAGAATAAGCTTAGCAATTTTTTAGTGTTATTGTTTTGATGCATTAGCAAAAGAGCTTCAAAGACTTCTACTGCTAAGTTTACAATGTTAACTGTGAAAGCATAAGCACTGAAAAATGTATAAAAGCCTTTCAGTATAATCTTCTTAAGTATACTGCTTTTAATTCTTATTAATGCCTGCAACACACTTCTAGGTGATTAAGGGCATTTGGTGATGTTAGAGTAGTTGTCAATGAATCATTTGTAGAATTTAGCAAAATCTAGGAAGAATTGTACCTCCTTGACATTTCATAGTTTTGACTAGAAGGTTATTGTTTCAACTTTGGCTAGATTCATTCAAACTCTATCAAAAGACATGATGATGCTGAGGTATTTAACTTTAGTAGTGTGAAATGTGCATTTTTTTGAATTTAGCATGCAGATTATACTTCTGGAGTCATACCAAAACACATTGAGCATGCTTTTGATGCTCTATGAGCAAGTCAGAGAAGATTAAATAAGATGTTGTCCAGATATACAATGATGAAAACATTATTCATGTCATGGAAGATGTTATTTATGGAATATTGGAATGTAGCAGGGGAGTTAGTCATTTCAAAAAGCATGATGAAGTACTTGAAAAGACCATACTATATTCTAAATGCTGTCTTCCATTTGTGTTTCAGAGCTATCTATACATTATCATATTCAGACCAAAGATCATTCTTTATATAAACTTTGTTGCTGTAGAGGCAGTTAACAAGGTCACTAATGAGGAGAAGAGAGTAGCAGTTCTTTCTAGTAATCTGGTTCAATCTATGATAATTGTCAGGGGACTCCTCATTCCCTTCTTTCCTTTCTTCTTTCACTTCTTATTCCTTCACTCTCCTTTCATTCATTTCTCTACTTCTTCTATCTTTTCTTATGGTGTTGTTTTTATTCTCTCAACACTATTTATTAACACTATTTTCAACCTTTGAGGTGCTCTAGTTCTTTAGCTATCATCCAGACAAGTGTGGACCCTCCAGCACCGCTTCCAGGCTGCTTATATAAGCCGGAGTTTGCCTTTCTGACTTTTAAAGTCCGGAGTTTTCCTGCCTTGTTTTCACTATTATTTGGTTAGTCAATTTTTGAGTTTTTAAGGTTTTGTTGTACTGTATAGTTGTTTTCCATGCTTCAAAAGCCCCAGAAGCATTCAACCTGGCATAGGGAATCCCCAGACTTGTTTCCTTTGGATCTTCCTCTGCCAGGTAAGTAGTTATTATAATATTGTCAGTATATATTCTAATACACTTTGGATCTCCCTCTACTAGCTGTGTGACTGAGCTATAGCCTCCAGAGGTTACTCTTACAGCAGAACAAGTCTCTACATTTCAGTCTGGGAGCCTCCTTCAGCCTGCTTGAGCCCTCTCTTGCCCCTTTAGGTCTCTCCTCCACTGGATTACCCTCTGCCCCTCTGTTGCTTCTATGACTCAACCAGCCCCCTCAGATACTCCCCTGGATGCTTCTGCCCCTCAAGATGATGCCTGGAGTTACTTGCTTGCTTTGGAGACTCAGGTGCAGACTACTCAAGCTTCTTTCACCCTCCATACTACTGAACTTGCTGGATTACATCAAGCTACAGACACCATCTCCCATTCCCTCCAGGCCCTCTTAGAGTGCCTCCCTCTCACTCCTACTCCTCTCCAGACACCTCCAGTTAGGGCTGACACACTCCTAGCCCCTCACCTTGAGGCCTCTTCCCCAGCTTATGCCAATATTTCTTGCCTAGCACTCCCAGATGCATTTAATGGTGATCAAGCCATGGATGAGCATTTCCTGCAGTCTTGTATTACCTACATCCAGCTCAGTAGTGAAGCCTTCCCCTCTGATGCTCTCAAGATTGCCTGGGTTCTCTTTTATATGAAGTCTGGGTGAGCTTCAATATATGCATTATGAGTTTTTTGATGCCTTAGAGGAGTAGAGAGTTTTGGAAGTTGGAGTCAGTTTGAGAAGGAGTTTTGGACAGAGTTTTTTCTCTTGGACTCTGCTAAGGTAGCAGCAGCTCTTACTCTTTGAGATTCTCATCAATATGAATAGGGAAAGTGGACCTTAGATGAGTATACTAACTTCTTTAGAGCTCTGGCTGAACAGGCCTCCTATCCTAATGGTCTTCAGCTCTGTCTCACTTTTTGAGATGGCCTTCTTCCCTCTCTCATGAACTGTATTGACAGCATAGCTGAGGGACAACCAGATGACACAAGCATTGAGTCTTGATATCAGGTAGCATGTGATCAGTGGCAGCTTATGGAGTTACAATGTAAGCTCTACTGTGGAACTGCTCCTTGTTCCACCTTCCATGCCTCTCCCTCTGTTTGTTCTCCTCTTCAGCCTCCCTTTCCCTCTTGTACTCCACCTCTTACTCAGGCACCTACAGCATGTTTACTTCCTCTTGGAGTTTCAATGGATGTTGATGCCTCTCATCAATGCTCATCACTTCCTCTCCTCTGCTGCCACTGTGAAAAGCCTGGCCACTTTGCTCAATATTGCCCTCAGGGGTTGGAGGTATGCTATCTTTCAGCCTTAGAGCAGGAAGAGCTCCTTCTCCAGCTTTTGGCTGCCAGAGATGCCCAGGGAAACTCTTCTCCTGACATACAGCCTGTGCCAGAACCTCTGGATGAGTTCTCAGGTTCTGGGGAGGCTGTAGCAGAACTGTTGGAAGAGTCTGTTGATTCTGCTAGAGAGAGTTTTTAGTAGAGTGATGGATGAGTTGTATGCCTCTGCTGCTTAGTGCTAACCAGTTTGCATGTCTATCTATAGAATCATCCAATATATTGCTCCCTGTTCATGATTCCTTGACTGAAACCATAAGCACCCCCTCTGACATATAAAGTACCCCCTTAGTTAAGGCCTCAGCTCAGACCTCCTCTTTTTCTCCTCTTGCTTGATGCCCTTATATTCTAGCTTGGAAACAATGCCTCCCTCATCACTATGTTGTTGCCTCCACTCCCTCCCCCAACTCTCTGCATCTAAGTGTAGAGATTGAGACAACAGACACTCAACAGACTTAGAATGTTGTAGCCCTCTTGGACAGTACCCCTGAAACCACTCCTGCAAACAGACAACATCTGACTGTCAGGTTCTGCTGAATTGGGGGCTTTCCGGGAAAGCAATGCCCTTACAAGGCAGACTTGATCTATAGATACCCGAGTGTCTGGAGCTCTGGGGCTAGGGCTCTGGGGTTTAAGATGTGAACAGGGGGTGGTCTTGGGGAATGGAACTTGACCTGGAGCTTCAGGTGTTTTTGTAGAAGTTGGGAATTGGAGGGAGTTGAGTTGGAACCAGAGGTTTTAAGACAAGTGTCAGATTCCTCTGAGTTGGAGGCTTTCCAGAAAAGCAACACCCTTACAAGGTGGACTTGATCTACAGAATATCTGGGTGTTTAGAGCTCTGAGACTAAGGCTCTGGGGTTCAAGATGTGGATAGGGGGGGGTGATCCCGGGGAAATGGACTTGATCTGGGGCTTTGGGTGTTTTGTAGAGGCTGGGAGTTGGTAGGAGTCAAGTCAGAACTGGAGGTTTTAAGATGAGACCTGGTTAGCAAGTTATGAGTTGCAAAGTGCATATCAAACTTAGAGCATGCAATTATTCCAGCATGCCAGTCAAAGCATGCCAGTCAGTGTGTACCAGTCAAACAAAAGGGCACACAACAATTCGGGTAATATCAAGACTAGTGAGTACAATGGAGAACTATGCTATAAGTACTATGGAGTTGGGTCTTGGGATTCTGGGGGGTCTGGGATGGGTTCCAGGAGACATTGAGTAGCGGGCCAGAACTGTATACTTGGATTGTGCATGTGGAGTGCACAATCAATTGGTGTGAGGAGAGTCATGATGCATGATGGCTGGGAGTGGGCTGCATGATCTGATTGTTGCCGGCAGTTAATCCTGGGGTTTGTGATGCAAGGTTCCTGGGGAGGTTGGTTGATGGCGGTTATGATGCAAGTTGATGGCAGCATTGGTGGGGTGGTGCATGTTGCGAGGTTGATGAAAGAGGATTCTGAGTGGGGTTCCAGGGCTGTCCTGAGGAATTCCAAAGGGAGTTGTGACATTACTCCCCCCTCAGCACTGAGACCCTCTGAGGCATGCATAACCAGTGGTTTGATCTGGGGTGCAATTGTGAGATCCAGCACCTGATTTGCCACATATTCAAAAAAAAATTTTACTATTGACTCAACCATGTCATATATGCCGATGCATTTACCAACACCCCTAGCTACTAACAAAGTGGCCCCCCTAATTGCATGGGAGGCCCAGGACATGTGATACTGCACATGTGTGGCTGTGCTCACTCAATGTGAGTGTCACTGCATTATTTGTCTGTTATGACTGACCTTCCTTTTCCAGAACAATGCAATAATCCTGCCCTGGAAGTGGGTCCCAGCCAGCCCCCGGAGCCTGCTCCCAATGTAGGCCCTAGTGTCTTTCCGGAGCCCCATCCGAGTCATCCCGTGCCTACCTTTGCATGGAAGACTGTTCCCCCTCCCCATTTACAACTCCCTTCCTGCCCTCGGCTGTCTGCCCCCCACTTCTATCATTTTGGGATGGCAATAGGGGCCGTTTCAGAGGTTCCGGAGAGCCATCATGTTGCATGGGCAACTGTAATGCAGGAGCAATTTAGGGAGGCCCTGGAAAGGCTCTGGGGTCTGCCTGCTCATGCTTAGTGTGTGAGCAATAGACCGGTAAGTGCTCTGGGGCTGTCCCCAGGTCTTAAAAGTGCTAGGAACAGAGTTAGCTCTATGGCAAGTCAACAAGCCTACTGTGCGGACAGCAGACTAATCGAATAGTCCTCTCACTGGGTTGAGAGACCATAGTATGGCCAAGGCATTTTGTTATTCTTTCCATTGTTATTGCTCTGGAGTGGGGACTGTGGGGGCTGCCAGAGCCAGTTTTGTCAGATGTAAATTGAGCAACCCAAATCTGCAAAGTTGTTGAGGAATCAAGGAGAGAGGAATGCATGGACTTTGTTGAGCAGTTGATGCAACTCTTTGTAGAGGATTGTGTTTTGTCTATACTTTACCATAGTCTGCTCTGGGAGTTCTCCTCGTATAAGGCAATCCCCAAATTTGACCAAGCAATGGGCCCATTCCTCTGGAGTGCCTACAAAGTCATTGTGTCCAAAATCTGTGAGTAGCACCCTTGCCCACCTCACAAAGTCCTCCAGCAAGATCCTGAGTGAGCAAAGTACTTTGTTCCATTGCCATTTATACTCCTTGAGGCATCTTTGTCCTATAAGCAAAGAAGGGGTCTGTCACGATCTCTTCCAGAGTCCCCCGGAACAACCCCAGAACCCCACTCAGGACCCTCTTCATTAATCTCACAACACGCCTACCCCCACAACTACTGATGCCACCATTAACTTGCATCACAACTGCCAACAGCTAACCCCCTGGGAACTCTGCATCATGGACCTCAGGATCGACTGCCATCAGCTGCCAGATCACGCCACCCGCTTCTGGCCATCATGCATCACGATCCCCCTGCACCCATTGATCATGCACCCCACACACACGATCCAAGTATACAGTCCCGGCCCATTACTCAATGACTTCTGGAAACCATCCCAGACACCCCAGAACCCCAAGATCTGGCTCCATAGTACTTATAGCATAGTTCACCACTGTATTTGGTTAGTCTTGATATTACCTGAATTGTTGCATGCCCTTTGTTTGACTGGTACACATTGACTAGCACACATTGACTGGCACACCCAAATAATTGCGTGCTCTAAGTTTGGTATGCACTTCACAACTCTTAATTTACTAACCAGGTCTCATCTTAGAACCTCTAGTTCCAACTCAACCCCTGCCAACTCTCAACCTCCACAAAACACCCAAAACTCCTGGATCAAGTTTCATTTTCCTGGGACCACTCTCCCTGTCCGCATCTTGAACCCCAGAGCCTTAACCCCGGAGTTCCAGACACCCAGGTATTTGTAGATCAAGTCCACCTCATAAGGGCATTGCTTTCCCGGAAAGCCCCCAAATCAGCGGAACCTGACATAATATCAAGACTCCTCCTTACACCATTCTTGATGGCTATGTATACTCACACCTACTACCCCACAGGCTACCAGACCGACCCTTATGGGCATCCAGTCCCAGATCATTACCTCACGCAGACCCCCCACCCCGCCTACCCACCCTTCCTGTACAAACCACAATATCTCCACTGTCACTGGGCCCCTGACCCATCCCTCTATAATTTGGGGCCCTCGGTTAGCCAGGCTCCCCTACCCAACCTAGCCATGGCATGACTTGTGGAGGTCCCCTCATACTGGAGCTTCCCCGGGGGCCTGCCGGAGACCCCACCAGTTCCCAGTGGATCTTGCCTAGTACCCTCCAGTGAGGGCCCCTTTGCACCCACCCCCTATTACGGCTACCAGCACCCCGCTCCCCAACCTCAGGGACACCCCAACCATAACTACCCCTCTTGATACTATCTGACTGCTGCCCCACCTGCTAGGACTCCTCCCTCGCCCATAGGATGATGATGCCTCAAAAAGTACGAATAGCAATGGGACGAAGTACTCTGCTTACTCAGGATCTCGCCAGAGGACTTCGCAAGGTGGGCAAGGGTGCTACTCACAGATTTTGGACACAACGACTTTGTAGGTACTCTGGAGGAATGGGCCCATTGCTTAGTCGAATTTGAGAATTGCCTCATACAAGGAGAACTCCCAGAGCAGACTATGGTAATGTATAGATACAATACAATCCTCTGCAAAGAATTGCATCAACTGCTCAACAAAGTCCACGCGTCCCCCTCTCCCTGTCCCCTCAATGACCCCACAGATCCTGGTTACTCAATTCACATCTGACAGGAATCCCTAGAACTGGCTCCAGCAGCCCCCACTGCTCCCACTCCGGGGCAATGACAACGAGAGGAATGACAAAATGCCTCAGCCATACTGCAGTTCTTCAACCCAGTGGGAGGACTATTTGACCAGCCTGCTGCCTGCACAATAGGTTTGTCAACTCGCTGTAGGGCTAACTCTGTCCCTAGCATTTTTGAGACCTGGGGACAGCCCCAGAGACCCCTGGAGCTACTCCCACAAATGGACAACACCTGACTCCTGCCCCCGGCAAGCCCCAGTAGACCCCGGGCAGACACCACTAGCATGGATAATACGCTGTGCTATATTGACAAGTCCACATGTGGCAACAACAAAGGAAACCCCGTGCCCGCGCCCACGACTGTTCTGGCACAGCCCCCCATATCTGCCCCGGCCCCTCTGGAAACCAGCTTCCACCACGACCTGCTGCCTCACTTCGACCTGCAGAACCCCCCACAACCTCTGGTGCAAGTGTGACTCTCCCAGACCAAATGTCTTCCACTCAACTCAGCACCCAGCCCTCCTCAACCTGACCCAACACCGCCAAACTGGCCCCCTCTGCCGCCACCTGTATGGAGACCCAGACCTTCCCCTGGTCAGAACGAACCTCCTTGGGACAATGGACCTCCCGAGCGCAAACTCCTAGGTGAGCTGCCTGGAGGAGGCCCTCCTAGCGAGTGGGGCCCCGCCCTCGGTGCCTTTCCTCCACATGGAGGGGGGGGTAACCACTACTATTACTACTACAATGCTGGCCCCCCCTTCCTGCAATGGCACTGGCCCCAATGACATTCATGACACCCTTGCCTGCAAAGGGCATTTGGACATACCCGATGCATTCACAGGCTGAGACCCCTGGAAATGGCATACATTCCTCACTCAATGTCTTAATACATTTCAGGTGAAGCCACTTACCTTCCAGGTTAACAGCTCCTGGGTAGCCTTCACCACCTTGTATTTCCAGGGGATCGCCTTCAACCACTACACTGCCCTCATCCAGTTTGACCCTAACAACCTGGCACTCTTTCACTGGCAAACCTTTGTCAACAAGTTCTCCAGGAAGTTTGGGATCTACAACACTGTGGCCAAGGCCGAGGATAACCTCTTCAACCTCCAGATGCACTCTGAAGAATGCTTCACCACCTTCATCATATGTTTCGAAAAGGAAGCTTACGAGATAGGTTGGAACTACAGCACTCTCTGGTATGCCCTCCACTGTGCATTGCCACAGCATATCAAGGACATCCTCTGACTCGCCCTGAAACAACCCTCCTACAATGGATACAAGGCCCTCATCATGCAGATCGACCAACAATATTGGAAAGATCACAGCAAGTACTTGAACTCCCGAACTCCCTAGAACTCCAGGGGAGGAACCCCGTGGTCCTCTGGTGAAAACCCCAACCCCCAAACCCAAAGCAATGTCCTCCCTGCATTCCTTGGCAGCAGACTACCAGTGAGTCGTGGTTCATCCAATGCTAACCCCAGCAGCAGTGCCCACCCCCAGGCCCGACTCAATGCTGCCATGGCTGTCAATGACCCAGATGACCCGCCAAGCTCCAAGGAACCCCCGGAAGACTTTGAGGGCCCTAACTTCCCTGACAAACAGGACAAAGAGGCCCTCTGGGCCAACTGGCTCCTGAGAAAGGGACGACCCTGGATTGAGGTTCTGAAGAATGTGTAGGAGCAATGGGGGAAGGAGGGGGTTTGTATACTCTGTGGTGAGAAAGACCACTTCATCTCTGAGTGTCCCCAATAACAGGTTATGGGGCATGCCACCTGGACCTTTGAAGGGGAGGATGCCACCTACGAATACTTGGAAAATGACCCAGCGATTTAGACCCAGAAGATGCCCTAAATTGTGGAATCAACCCCAATGTCTTCTCCACCCCGGTCTTGCATTTCCGTTCCATGACACTCACACAGGACACCCTCATGGCTTACCTACCCTCCCACTCTTTGCACTCCCTCCTCCTCAAAA
>QLON01004012.1:0-23023 GCA_003313675.1 Termitomyces heimii
TATATATGGGGTGAGTTTTAAATTTGGTCTGAGTTTGGCTATTGCTATTAATTGCAATTTTGAGCCTCATTTTGCCATTTTCTTCATTATTTCTAAGTCTAAAATGTAGCTTTGCAGCCTGAAAGTGCAAATTTTGTATTTAGAAATGTGTATACCAATGCAATAAGTGACAGCAATTATACATTTGTTTTTTTTTTCTTCTTTTTCTCACAAATAGAAAGGCTTTATCTTCTCTGGCACACAATTACTTTCAAAGTCCAAGACATCCTGCAGGTACTTAGGTAGTAGCCCCATAGTCAGTACAATAGTCTTAATATTGCTTTGCCTATATATCTTTAGATTTCTTACTATCTCTTTTTGAATCTATCTTGTTTCTTTCTTTAAGCTCTTCCTGCCTTCACCATCTTCTCTCCATTATTATAACATGAACTTGGAGTCACAGTTGCTCACAATTATATTAAGCAGCTCATACAGCCTAATAATCTCCCATAGATAGATTTACAATAACTCCTTTGCTATTATCATTGTCTGCACTAGTAAAAGGTGCACTATGCTGAATCACCTATAAATAGTCAAATCCCTGAGATTCAGGGAAGGGGGGATGCAGCTGGGTCAGGTAGAGATCAACAGGAAAGCTTACTCTGTTAATGAGGGTGAGTTTGTCAACATGGTGATGTATAATGAGTCTGGAGGAGATTAGTAGGCCATCAATGAGTTGTAGTTTGGTCAGTTTTTCCAGGGCCTTGCCCACTAGTACTAGGTCAATACTGGCAAAGGTTTCCATGGCTCCACTGTTGATGAGAGCTGGGTGGGTCTTGCCTATAGATTGGAAGGTGATGTTAACAATGAATGACCTAGCAGAGTTAGAGTACAGCCTGCTAGTAGTGACCAGAGCTCTTTTGGTATTTATGGAGGCTGACTTGGGATTAAGAACGTGGAAATGGACCAAAGGGGGTGTCAGAGAGAAGTTCTGGCTAAGGGTCATGGTTAGGTGATGCCAGTTGATCCTGGAGTTTACATCGCAGAGCCAAGGAAGGCCCAGGACAAGAGGCAGACTGTCTTGTAACTTTATTACTAGTATGTGGAGTTCTCCAGAGGTTCCATCTTCAAATGTAAGAGGGATGTAGGAACAGTGTGTGATGTTCCCAGTGGAGGAGGCTTTTCTATTGAAGAGATAAAGCTGAATAGTTGTGGAGAGTCAGACAAGAGGTAGTCTAGCATCTTGGGTCCAGAATTTGTCAATGAAGTTGTCTGTAGCGCCACTATCAACTATGGTTGGGATTGGTTTGGAATTCGGGAAGAGGGTGGTGTAGAGGAGGAAGAGCTGGGAGGCTCTGGAGGAGAGATATACTGTGCAGGTGTCTGAGGCAAGTACCAATGCATGTAAATGAGTGTCCTGTGCAAAAACGTTGAGGTTGATGCCACAATTCAATGTGTCTTCATAATCCATTAAATTACAGTCTCATTTTCCATGTACTGGAATTTAAACTCATCACCATCCATGATCTAGACAGTGCATCCCAGGATGCTTTGCTCGGGGCAGTTCTGTACAAAGTGACTGGATTTACTGCATAGTAGACACATACCTTTCTTCTTTCAGAGCTCCTTGGTTTCCTCCGGGATGGTGATTCAGGGCATCCAGTGTTGTATTCTGCTTGGAGGAATTTGTCATTGGTAAGGTCATTGACTGGATTATTGGGTTCTGGCAGATCCTTAGAGTCATTGTCACCTGTCACTGAGGTTTCTATATGTTCCACTGCTTGAATCCAAGTGGGGGTGTAGTTTTGGTTCTGTCCGGTGGGGGTGGCACAAGTGTCAGGAGGCTTGTCGGACTTGGCAGGGAAGTCTTGAGGGCAAGAGTATGGAGTTCAGGGTTGCCAATGGGAGTTTCTGGGGGTGGTCTGAGTTCCTCCCAGATGTTGTGCTGCAGAGAGGCTAATTTGGTCCTCCCAGTGGTGCTGGTCAATTTGTGTAACCAGTTTCTTGAAGCCATTGTATGTGGTTTATTTTGGAGCAATGCAGAAAACCTCATGAATGTGCTCTGGAAGAGCTTCATGGAGTTGGAACTGCAAGGCATTATAGTTCCAACCTGTCTTGTAGGCCTCCTTCTCGAACTGGACTATAAAGGCCATGAAGCATTCTCCCAGGCTTATTCAGAGCATGACCAAGTTCCTTTTGGCTTCTGCAATGATGTTGTAAACTCCAAACTTACTGGAAAACTTCTGTATGAAGGCTTCCCAGTCAGCAAATAAGGGGTGTTGGGGGTTGTAGCAGAGCATGGTGGTATAGTGATCTAGGGCTATGCCTTGGAGGTACAAGGATATGAAGACAATGCAGGCTCAGTCTAAGGCATAGGTATGAGGCTTACCCTAGAAGGTGTTCAAGTACTGTACAAGGAAGATCTGCCATTTCCAGGGGTTTTGTCCACTGAAGGGTTTGGGTTTCTGAATATTCAAGCAACCTTTGTGGGTGAGCACATCCCTGACCTCACTTGGGTCACCACCATTTAGGGGAGGGGCTCTGGCATTATAATAGTAATAGTAATGATTTCTGGGGCCTCCTTATGGGGGAAATGCATTGACAGCATGTCCCCATCCTCCCAGTGGTCCTCCAGGGGGTCCTGGATCCAAGGGTCCATTGTCATCCAGGGGTCCCAGAGGCCACACCAGTGGGGGGGGGGGGCATTTGGGGGAGGAGGAGCTGCATGAGGGGGTCCTTGGGGGTGGTGTGGGTGTTGCGGGGTGGGATATGGGAGTTGGCTGGGGTTTTGGCCAGGAGATCCCAGAAGTCATCTTGGAGGTGCTGGGGGTTGTCCTGGTAGTGCTGGAGGGCATCCTGCCAGAGGGGCATTTTGCTCAGTGGGCATGGGTCAAGCTGAAGGGTTGTGGAGGTCCATATGTGGGGGCCTGTCACACTGTCCTTGGGGATCATTGCATGTAGGGCAGGTGATAGGTTCATCTACATAGCTGAGCATGTGAGTGGACTCCTTGTCCTTTATATGTGCCTTACAAGATTGCCCAGGAGTCAGGACGGTGGGTTTCTCTAGTACCTGTGCTCAGGTGTGGAAGGCATTGTTTCCTGGCACTGAGTTAGCTTGGAGACAGGCAAACAATCCTACCTCTTAGGCTGCAGGCTGGTCAAACAGTCCACCCATGGAGTTGAGTCCTCAGAGGAGGGCTGAGGCCACATCCAGGTTTTCCTAGTGTCATTGTATGGGTCTGGGGGGAGGGTCATCTATGGGTCCTTGGGGTTCAAATGGCTTTTCTTGCTGAATGTAGAAGGAGTAGGCTGCATCGGTTGGGTTGTCAAAGGTTCCTGGTGATGGAGAGACATAAATCTCTTCAACCAGACTGCACAGCTCATTCTGTAATGAGGTATTGCTCCAGAGGAGTTGCATGGTTCTTTCCCCCAGGTTCCTTTGCTCCTGGAGCTCATGGAATGTCAGGATTCGATCCACCCAAACCTCTAGGGATGCATCATTGGTTGGCTGCTCCAAGGTTCTAAGAAGAGCTTGGGCCCTTTGGGCAAACACCAATCCAGAAATGCAGAATTCCCTCAGAATCTTGTTGCACTGCCGCTGATATGCCTCCAATTGTTTCCATTGCCAAGGCAAGGGATTTCCCCCTACTCAGGACTCGTAACCTTGTCTTGTAAGTGAGGGCAGGGAGCACACAGTCAGAACTGGTGGGGATCTCCTGGGGAAAGGCTGGGGGTATGCAGTAATGGGTGGGAGTTGAAACTCTTTGCCATTTGCTTGTACCAGCACAGCCATTAATGGGCTGGTGCAGGCAGGCATCAGAGCAAGCCAAGGGGCTAGGGGTGTTACTGGTGGTCCTCCCATATAGGTCCATATACTAGGACCTTGTGTGAATTAAGGGGCCAGTGCACATGGGTAGAGCCTTGGCCTCTGGCTAACTAAGGGGGCCGTGGTGTATCCAGTTGGGTGCATCTGCCAGTGGTGATTTGGGAATGGCACAGTGGGTGTGGCAGCTGTATTTTGATTTGTTGGAGTTGTCGGAGGCACTCTAGAGATGTTATAGTATGGGAAGGGTCATCTATATTGGTCAATGGTGTAGGCCATGGCAGGCCAGTAGTTTTGAGTATAAGTTGCCATTCAAGAAGGCCAATAAGTAAGTGGAGTCTTAAAATTATATCAGGTCCCACTGATCTGGGAGCTTACTTTGTTGAGCAAGAGCCTACTAAGGGGTGCTTTGGGATTAGCAATTTATACAGGGAAGTTAGTAGAAAGAGAGAGGGAAACAGGAGATAAGATACAGAAAAGAGAAAATGGAAGATGAGACTAGGGACAGTAAGAAATAAGAAGGAAAGGTAATAGGAGGAAATAGACTGAAAAGGGAGGAATCAAGTAGTAGGAGGTAGATAGGAATGAGAGATGGGGGATGGAGATAGTAAAGAGAAAAGAGAAAGCAAGATGGAGTGGAGAGAAAGGAAACAGAGTTGAGCAGAGAAAAGTACAGAGATCAGAGGAGGGAAATGGAGAGATAATACAGGAAACAGAGGTCAGATAAGAGTTGGAGTCAAGACAAGTTGTAGACAGAGTTAAAATAATAGTCAGAGGTTGAGAGGGGAAAACCAGAAGAGTCAGGAGATCTTGAGGCAAAAGACGGAGATGGAGACAAGAGGAGGAAGAGAAAGAGAGAAATGAGTTAAGATGGAGACAAAGAAAAAAAGAGATGAATTTGGGGAATGGATATAGATAACAAAGACAAGTTGTAGGCAGTTTCAAGATTACTCTACTAGCTACCCGGAGCCCTCCCTATATACCCTGTAGGTCTTAGAATGGTGGAGGTAATCATGTGGTGGCAGGGAGGATTGAGTGGTGGTGGGAAGGATCGAGTGGAGACAGAAGGCAGGGCAATTGACTGAATGTTGTAGTGGGGGGCAACAGGAGCAATCAAGCTGGGGTTGTTGGTCATGGTCCATGGTCGGAGGAATCCAGGGTTTGGAGTCAAAGTCTGGGATTTGTGGTAATGGGGTCCAGGGAGGGTGGAGTTCTGGGGTTGCTCAGGGAGCTCAGTGATGGCAGAGATCAGATTGGGAGAAAAAGGTGGGTAGGTGTGCCAATGTTGGTGTGGTTTGTAGTTGGGTTGTGACAGCTATACAACTGTCTCACCTCATCTGCATGGTCTTTAAACATGAATTAACTTGACTGTCACAGTCCTCCCTGCAATTGGGTATAATAACCTAGTATATAAGTAGATAGTGATAGGATAGACAAAACAATGAAGCAGAGTTACCTATAAAATCACAGAACTCATTATAAGTGCTAAAACAGTTCAAGTTTATTGTGTGCTTTGCTCCATGACAAGCTACTTGGCACTTCTTCATTTTGCTTGACTTCCATTCTTCATGACACCCTCCATCCACAGCTTGTAGTTGTAGCTGACATTACATTTTATGCTTCAATTCTTAATTATGCTTATAGAGACCAATTATAGTGGAGTGGAGCACACTATGTGGATATATCCACATAGTTATTATAGTCATTTCATTTATTTATATATTTAATCATTTTACTATATATTACTATACTTAGCTGCTTTATAAGTAGCTTACTCTTTTGTGTAAATACATTGACAACAGACCAAGATTGGTTTGATTTAGTGAGCCTACACTGTGAGCTAAACCAGTAACTTTGTTACATTTTTTGAATCATCCAGCTAGGAGCTATTTCCTAGTAGCTGATGTCAGTCAAAGAGTTTATTGACAGAACTCAATCAGCTTCTCAAGCTTTGCATACAGCTACACTATGCAAATTTCAAACACAGGATAATGATGAGTAACCCAATTTCTATAGTCACCACCAATAGTGGGTGCAATATCCACAAGTGGAAGGATGACTCTGAACAAGAGCAAGCAGCTCAGCCATCAGAAGCAGGTCTGGGACAGCTCAAGGTGCATGATCAAAGTTGGGACACTGATGTAAACTGAGTAAGGAGGCTCATGAAGCTGAGGCATCTAACATCAAGGGTCAGCAGTAGCTACAAGATAGGATGCTAAAAGAATTAACTCCTCCAACCACTACAGAATTACTTGAGATTGCTATCATATATTAGTGCTCCACTACTATTTTTGATAACTTTTCAAATTATTAGTCCATCATTTCCAAAATTTACAGTTGCTAAGTCCTAAGAATCATAGTGCCCTCCAAGAATATATTTTGCATGCCTTTCTGATTCCACCCAATTATGAAGTACATTACTGACCTGCTGATGTCACTTCTCATCTTTTCCTGTTCAGTTCATGAGAATGAAGTTCTTCCTTTCCAAACTGGTCATTGTTTCATGGCACTAGAAGTTGCCTGCCTTTGGTAAGTCATGTGCCACAAAAAGTGGTCTGAAAGTGGTACTAAAGGCCCCATGCCTGTTACAATGTCTTGCTCCTCATTTCTTTGTCTTCTGTGTTTAGATTAGATCAGCACTAATCATTACTTGTCAATTTCCTTTCTCTGCACTAGCTTCAGACTCATAGAGGCTTCTAGTTGCTTGGGTTCCCACAAATCCTGGTTGACTAAGCACATCAAGATTAGATGTGATTGCTTAACTTCCATTGTCCTATTTTGTGTTCATGGCAAAACTCATCAGCATTAGAAAGGTATTTGCCTTACCAAAAAAGGTGATTGCCAAGAAGCAAGCATTGGCAGCACTAGAGTTGGCAATGGGAAAGAAAGTAGTATGAGCAGCAGAAGACATGTTTTTGTAAGTTAGGTTTTGAAACTGAAGAATAGTTTGACAAAGTCCACACATGTACACCAAGCCTTTTAGCTCAAACTATAGCATGCACAGATCACTAATGAGCAACATGTAAGCACTAAGGTTGACTGGGGATGATCAATTTTTCAGTTGGGGAGAGATGATGAGACTTGGACCATACTTTCCAAGTATTTGGCATAGTTTAGCAAAGATTCCTCTGGTGACAGATTGCTTCTTTATCACAAGACATGGCAAAACATGGCTGCTGATGGCAGCAGGCACAGCAGCAGATTTATCCATCATTGCTAATATTGGTCTGCTAATTATCTGTTGATGAACAGATTAGATTATGAGCCCACATAGTACATATGTTAAGCAATGCAGTGGCCACTAACTGACACTTTAAAGATGTTTCATAGTGACAGCCAGAGATGCATATCAATGGATTATCTATTACACACAATCTCTACCACTTTTTGATTTATTTAATAGCAAACTCATTATTATTTATGATTTCACTGCTCATTTATAACTCTGAGGCTTTTCCAACAGGGTCTGTTAGTTTTTATTATAAATACTGTACTTGCCATCATAGTTAATCATTGAATAGATCCCCCATTTCTATGCACCTCAGAGTTGAGAGCTCAATTCTCTCAATTCTCTTACTGTTTGACTCTTCCCATTTTGTTGCTACCATTTGGGTAGCACTTCAACTCTATGCATTAGACTTATGCTAGTGACTATTGCTACTGACTCACTAAGCCATCAATGGTAAGGCATTTTTTTCAACTTCATTCTGCTAAGCACCTACCTTTTATCACACTTACTTTACTGTTTCTCTCTGCCAAGTTTCTGGGACCTGCCCAATACTCTCATTAGCAAGTCTAAATGCTAACCCCTTACCATTACTGCTGGGTCAACATTACCATTGCCAGCACTTAGCAACTTTCAGGCATTATCACCATGACAAAAAAAGCCATATGACACTATAAATCTATTGACCTTCTGGCAAGTAATTTCTTCTACCTGTTTTGGCATACTCTGAACCTGGGTAAGGTATTGGGACATCCTTGCAACTATCATCTGGACTATCAGTTGTCTGCTTGCAATTGTGGAATGGCTTTTCTCCCATTCTCCCATTCTCCCAGGGCTTTAACAATTTTTCTGTTGTGTTAGCCCATGGTAAGCCTGGTTCCACACCATTACCAAACTATGCTCCCAAAATCGAGTCACTGTTCATCTTCTGCAATATGGATGTCTCCAGGAATGGGGGGCTATCCTGCTTCATCTTATGATCCTTATAAATTAATCTCTGAACTTCTTGGTTCCTAGTGGGATGATTGTGTTGAACTTTGCTCTCAATGCTATATATACACCAATCGTTGAGTATTTGCCTCCAAAACAGGGAAGTCACCGTCCTCTGACAGAAAAGTTGTGGTATCATCGTTTGCAGTTGGTTTTTCATTATGTCCCGGGACATTTTAACCCGTCAGGCTTGATTTTTGAAATGGCGCGGCCAGGGGATCTATTATCAGATCAAACAGGAGGCAGGACGAGCGGGTCACCCTACCGAACTCGCCTTTGTTACCCTCCATGATCAGAGGGCATCTTGCGTGTATATAGTCCAAATCATTAATTAAAATACATTTGTCTTTGGGTACAGTAATATAAAGTGTCTTGGCAAGGCCAGACGCACGAGCAGTGATGAAACTTGAAATTATTTACTGCCGTCTTGACTGTTCAGAGTACAATGATGACTAACTGCCCATGAGGTTCGGTTTGTTTGAGGCATAAGAGGTCTTTGGTGGCGAGAACTAGAAATCAATGTAACATCCAGTCCTTTTCAGTGACCACGGGTAACAAGCTTGGAACACCCCACAAGAAACCGACGCCTAACGAACACATAAACTAAAAAAAGCTTGGTACGCACCTAAACAGTGATAAAAGGCTGAAGCTACGACATGCCGAGTGCTAGACGCCTGAGGCACTACGATGTCAAAGGTCAGATTGGTGGCGGACGAAGGAAGCGAATGTGACTGCATTTTGACGTATCTAGTTCATCATCAGTAGCAATTACCGTACGAGTTAACAAATTAAAATACTCCAAGAAGTTGAAAGAATGTCTTTCAAGACTGACCAGATTAATGTCCGACTTCTGCGATCCCATAGTCACAGAAATATCGTGGGAATTCGCTGAAAGTATGGACGTCATTAATGGCCAACTCGAAAGGTTACTACATTCACCTCCTTCGAATGCATAATCTTCATCAACAACTTGAGGTCTTTTTATGCCTGCTGGAGAGAAACCAGGACCACCAGTGAGACTACCTCCTTGACTAGGAACCAAGGAGCTATCTCTCTTGCTCTGAGAGCTTCCCCGCATGTCGATATAGTCAAATGGCATGTTGTGACCACTCTCAGGCATTCCGAACGCTCCACTCGATGAACTTCCGCCTGCGTTGTCCCATGGGAACATAGAACTCTTTTGCGATCCAAGTTCCGCAAGGTGTGTTTCAAATTCAACGCCCAGGTCTCCAGCAATGATGGGGTCACGAGAAATCCGTCTTCCTTGACCAGGTTCCTTAATTTGTGATATTATGAAGCAAAAAATTGGGATGTGAGTCGTCATACTTGCCTCAGAGGAACGAAAATTGTCTTGCGGCAAAAAGTCGGCATCTGTCCATAGTCATTGTCAATCCGAATTTAACATGGGGATCAATCACCTTCATTGTCAGCTATTGGGCCACTGTGCATTGTGAGAGATGCAGATAGCCACTGTCCTGCGCCGGAAAGTCCATTCGCATCAATTCTTGTGTCAAGCTTTCGGCGCTTGTGTAGAGAATTATCACCTGCAAGGTCTATCAGCTGTGAGGATTCACGCCGCGATGACGGATGTACCGGAAAGGATGTGAAGGTTGCCGGTTCTCGCTTCAATTTGTACCTTGAAGTTCTCCTGCCAAAAATCCGCCAATGCCGATGCCCCAACTTTGAGATCGACTTCTGTAAGATCTTCATACATGTACATCTTTCATTAGACGTACTGCAGCTAGGCACACCCAAGACCTTCTCTTCTAGAGCTTTATTAGAATATTTTCCTCTTTGTTTCTGTTCAAAGCTATGACGTAACAGGTTTTGAGCTTGAAGGTAGTGGGCCCGCGCGGTCTTTTCTTCAGGTATTAGACACTTTTGTTCCTTTCGATGACGTCACATTTGTAACAACTCACTTTGAGTTCATCATCAGTAAGTTCCGTTCGAGTGTCAAGTAGCAAGCGTGTAATCTTCTTCGGTTTCTTCATGTCGACATTGGATTTGCCGTGTTCTTCTAGAGAAATATCTTGCAAAGGGACAGATCCATCATCTTGAGTCAATAATAGATGCGAAAATGAAGTGGCTGAGTTCAAGGGTGAGTGAAACGGTTCCGAACCAGGTGGATGAAGTGTATTCTCTGTTCAAAATTAAATTAGTTCCAATATTGTCTCCCAACATTGTAACTCAACTGACCCGTTTGTAAAAGTGGATCCCTCTCATGTGAGACAAACCACAAAAATCAGTGAATGAATAATTGAAGTCTGTCAAGCACCAACCTTGCGTTTCAAATTTACCCCTACCGTTCTGTCTGCTGCTGGAGCGGCATAATTAGAACCTATATCCTGTTCGTTCTCAAGAGTAAAATCCATATGCAGGTCAATCTCAGATCTTTCATGAACAGGATTAACGCTGATCCCATCGTCATAAATTGACCTATCGGAAGAAATGTCTTAACTTACTCCTCTTTTTCTTTGGTACAATCTGCCCAACCAAGCTCCTGAGCTAGTTCATCGGCAAGTTCTGCGACATCTAAACCATCAGAGAGCCCAAAAAAATCATCGTCAAACCCAAACTCTACGGCCTGCGATGGCGACGGGCCAAAAGCTTCATTCCCACTGCTACCATGGTATGAAATATCGAAAGAAGCGGACAGAAAGTGATCGTGATGTTCAGTGAGTGTGTGTAGCACCGCTGGTGGAGTTTCTGCTTGGAAGTAAGGATTGGTTTTAGCTTTGATTTCTTCGCGTCTCCTTGTGTCGGATTTTGCAGGATTGTAGTCCCCATCATCGTTCCCTACTGCATTAGAGCGATTATCTTCCAAAAATCGTCAATTAAAAGCCATAAAATCATTCGAAGTCCCACCCCTGATATTCAGGTACTCATCCCAGTCCTAATATCCAAATAAAAAGTGTGTTCGGTACTAACGAAGAGAAAAACGTACTGCAACAAGTGCATCAAAGTCGATAGCAATAGTAGCATCAGGATTAGCAACTAGAGTGATAGCAGAGGGGCTATTATTAAGAGGTAAATTAATTTTACCCCTTCGTTTTTCATGAAGTATTAACTCACCGGACAGATGATTGAATCATTTGGAGGCGCGCATTTGAAACTACATTAGACCGGAGCTCCTGTACAACTTTCTTCAAGGACGCGAAACAGCTTGTTACATCATTTAGAAAAATGTCTTGCTTGACTGTGATCACACAAATGAGTTAGATATCTGACTCAATCGAGGACACACATACCTTTGTAAATACTGTTTGCCAAGTGGTATAATTTTGGCTCGATAAATTTGTTTTTGTTCACCATGAAAGCCTTACCGTGCCACTCCAACAAGAAGATTGCTGGACAACCTCAGAGCGAGAGGTTCTAAAGGCTCAGCAATCAAGTCACATAATTGAGCAATGTCTGCGGTAAGGATAGATCGTTTGGGCAATTTGTTAAAAACTGATCTAGAGCCAAGAGTAGCGGCGAGCCTAATGATAGATGTTAATGGGCACGCCTACACAAATCAAGGACTAAGGGTTCTGACCAAAGGAGGCCAAAACCACTATCACGGCTAGCAAGTAATTCCGGAGTAAAAAACATCGTTCAAAGAGCGAGCTGCGTATTGCGAACAGATAGTATAATTGATCAGCCACGGATGAGTTAATCGGAGGAGCTGGATAAACATACTTGCTGTGCACCTCGAGTCACGGCAAGACTTTATGAGTTTAAATGCGGATCACCATGAAAGACGTGAAAAATGGACAATTGAGAGAAAACCACGGCTTTGGCAAAATGGCCAATAATGATTCCGCGGGGTTTGAAAACATTACGGCAGGCCGCGAGATCCGAGGCTTCCCCGCGTATGAAAGTACTCCAATTCTCACACCTGATCATCACAACCTTGATGGCTAACTAGGCACGATGATGTCCTCCCTTTTTCACAGGGCTAGTTAGCCATGAATGAATGAATAAATTCAGTTTATGCCACCAGCAAGCCATAATACAGGGCTAATGTTATGACTCACCTACACTCTCCAGGGCAGAACTATATTGACCCCCACTTTTCCTCTTTCAGATTCTGACATCACTGATCCAATCACCAAGATCACCAAGCATTCCTGGATAGGCTGCAACCCCAGCTTTCTGTGCCTGTTACAAGAAGATTACTCCTGACACCTTGTATAAGCTGTTTTACACAATTGTTTTGCAAGACTTAATTCTCTGAGTAATTACTTGTTATTAGATCTTGCCAATGCTTGATTGTCTCTGATGCATGATTATTCCTGCTGCTCAAGGCACTCCATAAGTACATAAAGAGGGACTCCAGTAGTTAGTATAATAGTTTTGATATTGCACTTAGTATAGTCCAGTTCCAGTTTGCTTCTCTTGTCTCTTATCTTTCTTATCTCCTTGCTTTATTCTACTATCTCTAAATCTATCCTATTTTTCTTTAATTTCCCTCCTTCATCTTCTCTCTTTTTTCTGCCTCATTTTATCTTGTCTGTTTTTCTTTCTCCTCAAGCTCCTCAAATTCCACTTCAACTCTCTTCTTCTCTCAACTTGATTCAGCTTCAACTTTCTTCAAACATTTTTGGTTTCTTTCCTTCAACTCATTCCTTGCTTTCCTTCTACTACTTCTTACTAGTTTCACTTATAGTCCTTTTTTCTTTTCTATTTCACTCCATCTCAAACTTTGTCCTCTTTGTCTCAACTTCATTTATCTTCTCCTTTTAGCTTTTTTTTCCCTTTGTCTAGTCTCCTATGCTTTTTGCTCATCTACTTTTTGAATCTCCATTTACATCTCTGACTATCTGGTTATTACTCCTTTTACTCTACTTACTCTATTCCAGTTTTCCTTTTCCTTCTCCAATCTCTTCCTCATGCTAATCTTCCAGCACAACTCCTTTTAGTTTATCCAGTGTGCATTTCCTTTCTGCAAGACCCAACTAGTAGGTTTCTGCTCAATAGAGTGAGCCCCTGAGTTAGCAAGATCTTACAGCTAAGAGGCAAGAATTGGGTAGCTAAATACACTCTGCCATTTTGATAGTATGGTAATGGTGATAAGTTTGCTATTGACACAAGATAGGACAATAGGAATTTAGCAATCACATCTAATCTTGATGTGCTTACACAACTATATCATGTGGGAATTTAAGTAATGAGAGGCTTTTAGGAATCTGACATTAACATAGAAAAAGGAAATTAATAAGCTTTGATTGATGCTGAGCTAATTTAAACATGGAGGACCTGTTAGGAAATTACCCTTTTAGAGATCTCTTATCTCAGGTTTCCTTCCAATTTCCATGCTTTTTCATCTTAATTCATCCACTTTTTGCTGCCTTTATTAAAACTCCTCCCTTGCTAAAGCATGAAAACAAACTTCCAAATTAAGTTCAGCCAGTAATGTGTAGATCAAAAGTGATCCAATTCACATAGCCCCATGATCTTGTGACCATGTGACTCATATGTAACTATGACTATGACATAAGTTATATTAGTCACACAGTAATGTTATATATAACATCACAAATTTAAAATGTATAACATTAAACTACTCAAATAAGGTAGTATAAGATTACACTTAGAATTTTGTGAAAAGAACTGGTTTAAGTTTTTGTGTTGCAAAAGCTGGCTATTTATACAATACTAGCCTTAAATACTGCTTAGGAAGGCTTGGGTTGTAATATGGTGGTAAGAAGTAAAGTTTTAAGAAAAAAAAAATTAAGAGAATGATATTAGTTATACTTGTGCTACATATGCCCTTAGGTCAAATATTGATAAATAGCTTCCAACACCTAGTTTAATGAATAGGGTAGTGTAAAATCAAGATACTTTTTTAAAAAAGAGCATCTAAGCAATCTCTTATTTAACCTGCTTCTTTGGCTTCTTCAGTAACTTTGGTTCATGTTTCTTTTTTCAGAATTTGAATCTTGAACTTGAAGTCAACTGATTTAGCCATCTCAATGAATTCAGCCTTTTATACTACCTTCTTTTATTTGAAGGTCTTAGAATTTAACTCTGCTCATTACAGCTTCTTTTAAATAAATGGTCTAAAGCTATCAAAAAGCTTAACCACTTTCTTCTTATAACTTGTGGACTCCATCATTGTGAAAAGCTTTTATAACTCACCCATATAGTCTTTAACAGTCAATTTTCCTTAGTGTAAGTTTTAAAGCTTATTACATTATTTAATTTGATAATTTATTAAAAAGCATTTATTAAACAGTTTTTTTAGAAAAATTTTTAAGGCCCATTTCTTTGGATGTGCATGATGCTTTCTAGAAGTAAAATATCCATGCTCTCCTAGTTAAAAACTCTAAAACTACCAGTGCCTAATGTTTTCTTTTTTACTAATTCATATCTTACATAAAAAATGCAGTGTATCATAAACTGCAAGAAAGTCTGTGAATTAGGTGCTCCATTATATTTTGCAAAAGAGATTGGAAATATAATTAACTTAATTTTCCTTATTTTCCTCCTTTTCATCTTTTTCTTACATCTACTTCTAGTCTTTTTCAATTTATCTTCATTAATTAATAAGCTATTTAAGAATCTCAATGAATCACCATCACTTATAAATAAGAGGTCTGAGTCATTCTCTAAGCTTGAGTTATCTGATGAAAAAGATGACATCACATCTAATGCTTTTAATACTTTGGAGTTGGAGTTCTTCTTGAAATGCTAAAAAGCTCAACTCAGAGCACTAACCCTAATTATCTAAGACAAGAGCCTTATTTTTAGCCCTGTTCAGCTCTCTTCCTTCTTTAATATTTGCTATCTTATATTCTTGTTACAACCCCACTATATAGTCTTAAGTAATGATATATTTGTTTCAACAATGAGATATAACAAAGCTATAAATTATTAAAAAGTCTGAATAAAACAGACTTCTGCTAAAAACTGTAAGCAATTTTGCTAAAAACTATAGGCAAATGATATAGCTATAACCACCTTGAAAGGCTTTCTCTAAATTATATTAAATCAGCCTTATTAGTGACCTAAATGTTGAAAAATTAGCTTATCAGTATTTTAATCTAATGCATACTCAAATTAATCATGTGATTATGCTCAAGTCTCCAGAAATCAGGTAATTTATCTTAAGTCATTAGAATTATCAGTATATCAATAACAAATTAAAGCAATTACTACAAATCTAATAAAACCTAATAAAATCATCAAAGATATGATTACATCAACTAATAAAATAATTTGCTGCTAAATGGAGTTGTGGCTGTGCAATGCTATTAATTTAGCATCACACCTTGATAATAAAATATATATATCTTAGTGAAAGTATATGTAAACTATTACAACTCCACTACACTCTCTTAGATATAATCATACTGACTTCCACCTTTCTTTATTTTTAATATCCAACCATTACTAATCTAATCACCAAGATCACTAAGTCTCCCCCATAGCCACTACTCTTTAATGACTGGACTATGCCCAACTCCTCCAATAAGGTCAAATCACTTTTAACACCATGCAAATGCTGCTCTATACAATTACCCCACAAGTCTCAACTCCTACATAATTGTTCTGCTACTTAATCTTGTCAATGCTTAATTTCTTCTAGTGCACAACCACTCTTAAAGCCCAAGACACTCCACAAGTACTTAGGAAGAAGCCCAGTAGTTAGTACACTAGTCTTGATATTGCTCATACTTTGCCAGTCTTTCCAGTCTCTTTTAATTTCTTCCATCTTTTCTTTCTTCACTCTATCTCTCTACATCTCTATCTCCAAATTGATTTTTTTTATTTTTCTCAACTCTTTTTTGTCTCTGCCTTATCTTGTCTATTTCTCTCATCTCTATTTTTAGTTCTTCAAGTTTCTCTTCTACTCCATCTCTTTTTTCTAGATTCAACTTAGCTCTAATATTCTGACTCTTTTTAGCTTCTCCATTTAGCTCCATTATATTGTTTTACTTTCTCCTCTTCCTTTTACTTTACTCTCAGTCCATTCCTCTCTGTTTTCTTCCTCCTCTTTCTTCTCCAATTTAGTTCTACTTCTATTTCTCTTATTTACTTATACTTTCTATTTAAACTCCATATTCTCTATTTTAACTTTATTTTTCTACTATCAGTCTCCAATTTTGTTTATACTACTCTTTCTTTTCAACTTTCTAACTTCATTCTTATTCCTCCATATTCTTTGTTTCTTTTATATAAATCATCTCTCTTTTCTTCTTCTTACAACTTTCTTAGCACTAATTCCTAGTGCTACTCCCAGATTTCTATATAAGTCTCTCTTTTTGGTAAGACTCAACTAGTAGGTTCTTGCTCAACAAAAAGGTTAGTTCAACCTGATATGAATTTCTATATATTAAGTATTGTTTTGATTGCCTAATTAATTTGCATATAATAAAAGTTGTCTAAAGCCATTCTAAGGTGAACTAATAGAGGGATCAGCAATTTAATGAAAAAAATTAAATTTAACTATTGGAGAAAATTGAGCATGCTTCAGTAAAATGTAGATATCTTAATGTGATAGCTACTAAACCCTATTTCATTTAGTATAGTTGGAAACTTCTGATTAATCTGCACTTGATAAAAAATGTCTGGACACATTTAATGCAGAAATGAAGAAGATATTAACAATTTATAGAAATAAAGCACTGAAAACATTGAAGAATCCTCATTTAGCTAAAAAAATTTATACCAAGTCTTTTAGAATCAGAAAATAGAAGCCTAATAATTGAAAAACATTATGTGTCATAGAAGGAGAAATAGTATAAATAGAGGGGGATTCTGTGACAAGCAGCAAATTGCTAATTGCTTATACTCAGAATCTTTAAAAAGTGGATTTTATAGGCTCAATGCAATAGTATACTTCAAGTTATTAGTTTAATATGCTTTTTAGACCTTTTTTTAGTAACTAAGGTTGCATTGATTTAAAACCAATAAACTTCATTACTTACTGTTATAATTTGTAAAAGTACTTTGTAAAGTATAATTTAGCTTTAGAACTTGATAAAAGCTGGTTTATTTATAAAATTAATTCAAATAACCTAATTTTGCATTAGTAAAACCACACTGACTTTTATTTTTTTTCTCTTTCAATTTCTGACATCACTAATACAATCACTAAGATTATTAAGCTTCCCTAAATAGGCCACAATACACTTACATTCCCACAAGAACTCCAGTGCCCTCAAACTTTGCAAGATTACTTTTAACACCCTAAATGCTATTTATATAATTATTTCATAATACTTATCTCCCATATAATTGCCTACTGCTCAATCTTCTCTAGTACACAATTATTCTTGACATCTAAGACATTTCATAAGTACTTAGGGAAGGCTCCAATAATTGATATAGTAAATTTGATATTGCTAATAATTATTCAGTTTCTTATTTAGTTTTTCTTTATCTTCATTATCTCTCTGTCTTTCACCTATTTTATCTCCAAATCAATTTTATTTTGTTCTATTTCAATTCTTTCTATCTTTGTTTTGCCTTATTTTTATTTTCTCAACTCTCTCTTACTCTCTTTAGTCCTCTCAAGCTTTTGTTCTGTTTTGCTCAAGCCTTTCTTAACTTAACTTAACTTTAACTCTTCAATTTACTTTAATTTTCTTTCTTTTTCTCTATTTTCCAAGACTTCTCCTATTCCTCTTTATTTCTACTCTATTCTACTTTGTTTTACTTCTTTCTAACTCCATATCCTTCTTTTCTTCATTTATTCAGTCTCTGTTACTTTTTCATCCATTTCTTCTTATTCCATCTTGACTCTTTTTATTTATTTCAACTTTATATCTTTCTCCTTCTTTTCTTATATTATGTATTTTCATCCTTTCTCCTCTAATTTTCTCTCTACATTTCCAGTTTCTCTCCTATCTACTCTTTCCTAGTTTCTTTCTCTTTTATATTTAATCTTTTAGCATTAATCTCTAGCACTTACTCTTTATTTTGTGTAAGTCTTCCTTCTTAGCAAAACTCAACTAATATATTTCTGCTTAATAGAATAAGCCTCTGAGTTAGCAGAACTTGACAGTTCTGGAACTCTAAATATATCAATTCTAATATAATACATTTCTTCTTTTTCTTTGCCTATTTACTTCTTTTAATCTCTTTCTGCAGCTATTGGATGTTTCTATTCAATGCTCTCTTTTAGTGCAAGTGTTTTTTGAATTTATTGTAAAGATAAATCTTCATTGCTTCTTCTAGCCTAGCCATTTGAACATTTTCTGTTTTAAGCCTTATATTTAACTTCTCACCTGGTGTATTATTAAGTTTTTGTTTAGCTGTTATATTAATATTAGCTTATTCAAAGGTTGGTGCCATTCTCTCATTTTGGGCAGTTATCTACCTTGCCTATTGCCTATGATCTATCAAATACTTGCTCAGAGGTCTTAGTGAGTCATTTACATATTTTGAACTTCTATAATTCCTAGAAAGAAAATCAACTGCAACTAATTTCCAATAGTGGGAAACCAAACTGCTATATATTCCTCTTGTATTTAAGGCCTAAAATATCAATATACATATTAACTGGTTATAACTAAATTAAAATATAAATCTCAGTGTTCTACTATATATAACATTTTTGCTTAAATGTTAGAATTGCACTTAATGAATCAAATGAACTATTCTGTTCTATTAAAATGAACAACATTACTATTTGTAAATTTTTACACAGAGTGAACTAGGCTTCAAACTGCTAGTTATTTTTATAACAAAGAACCAAACTGCTACATACCTTTCCAAATATTACACTATGATATTACATATGATATCACATATTTACTAACTGGTAGAGTGGCTCTAGTAGCTTCTTAGACTTGTTTTCTTTGAATCTTCCTCTGTCAGCTATGTAATTGAACTATAGCTTTTAGAAGTTGCTTTTACAGAATCAAAAAAAGAGAAGCAAGACATTATGATATGCTAGAGCCTCTAGCACTACTTATTTAGACCATTAACTATGATATATAACTTAATGACTGCAAACAACTTCTAGTGCTATAAAATAGCAACTTCTTTATTAAGGCAGAATAATACTTCACCAAAACTAAATAAGAAAGATAAATTATAATAGCAGCAAAACAGCAATAAACTTTGATACATGTAGTATAATAATTTAAAAGTAATTGATGGAATGAAATGTAATATATAGATTGAGAGAAGAGGAAAAATAATTGGAAGGCAAAAATATAGGCATGTAAAATATGTTTTTGAAGAGCACTAAGGAAAATAAATTGAATTACTATTTTTAAGCCTTAGCAACTAACTTTTGTGAAATGATGTATTTATAAATTTTAATAATTATCAAGTATAATAGTGGAGTACTAACATATGATAGTAATTACAATTTTATAGTATAAAGATTAGCTAGTGTAGAGTATAGACAATAAAGAAAAAGTATGCAGGAACTATTTTAATGCATGCATTTAGCTGGCAAGATCAGAATTTTGCAGCTCATTATTAAAAGTGATTCATTTTCTAGGCTTGGCAAAAATAGAACTGGGCCCTATAATCAATAGGAAAGTTAATTTTTATAGCCTAATAAATTTAGAAGTTTATTTTCATAATTCAGCCAGTGAGGAGTTTGATAAAAGCAGCAGAAAGCAGATGAATTAAGATAAACAAGCATGGAAATTAAAAGGAAACATGGAGTAAGGGATCTTTAAAAGAGTTTCTTTCCTGACACATTCTACTTAAGCAGCACTAAAAAACTGCTTCTCCTCATTGCCAACTCCATCAATGACTGCATCTGATTAATGGCAGTGTAACACAACTAGATATTTATATATACTGAGCTCATTTGCTAATTGCTTATACTTGCCACCCTTTGTTATTTATAATTACTAATAACTATGCTACCACCACTATCTTAATAGCCTTGCATCTACTAAGAACTTATTTGAACTCCTTTGCTATTTAGTTTAATATTTAACTAATCCACCTCATTTACTTATCATATCTTTTCTATATTTTGCTAAAGTTTTATTATATTTAGCATATTATAGCAAATGCATAATAATTGCAAAGTATTTTTAAATTTTTATTATCTTCATTTAGCAACTTTTTGCAAACATATTCTAATTTTAGCACATACTTATTAATTTAGAGCCCACTGCAAGGAGCCTCTAGGACAAAATACTGCTAGATATCTAAAACTAGCTTGAACTCTCCTTGTAGAGCTAGTTAGCAGTTGCCTCAATATCACCTTCAAATATGGGATTTTATTCATCTAATCATTTAACACCTTTATGCATTTTAAGACTTATTTAATCAGATTTACTATTATTACTTGCATTGTTTTACAAACAAACTTTTGCACACAAACTAGAAGAAGTGCTTGCTAAAAAATAAATTGATAAATTTACCACCAATAATGAACCAACCACTTTCAACTCTGATATATATATATACAATAACACTCACACACTTATTGACTAGTTTAGAGCTGCTTTCATTTAGCAAACCAGATTCTAAATTACCTACAACATTATATTTGCATTGCCACCTCCACAACTCTTGACACTGCAATAATAAAATAGAACTCATTTCTGCTAATTGTATACTTCCTAGAAACTACTTCTCAGCACCAAAATGAAACAAAACTTGACCTTATAAACTAATACAATACTTCAAAAAACTCAAATATTTATTATGGAATTGCAATATCATTAATAATAAACAAATAAAAGAATATACAGTTTATTACATTTTATACAACACTGCCAAATCATGGACTAGTTTAAAAGAGTTTAACATGCCTCTAGTGATTCTGAAAGAAAATAATTGGCAGCTGCATTTATACAAGAAATAAAAAAGGCTATAATCCAACTTTATCCAGGAGTCAAGAAATCTATGCATTATATACTAGAAAGATTATAGAAGATGGCACACAAAGCATTCAACAATGGTATATATATGCTAGGAGCTTTTTTAACTTATTATAGAGACTTCCAGAGGATATTAAAGTGGTTGTTATAAAATAGTAAGATTAATTAGAATGATAAACAATAACTTTTTTTAGCAAAGTATACCTTCTTTGCTATAGTTAAAAATAGCAAGAGGACTCAAAATCACACTACTTAATCACCATCCTAAAGATCCATACAATGTCAACAATGTTTTTAAAGCTGGAAAATGAGCTTTAAAAGGCACCAACATAAGTATTAATATTAAAGCTGCTAATGTTGCAGCACTAATAGCATAAAAAGCTAAAACTCTAGCACTGACCAGTAATGAATATGTGAAAAAAGAGGATTTAAACATGGCTATTAGCATAGCAGTATCCAGCACTATAATAAAGATTGAAATAATAATTTCTATAAGTTTAGCAGCACCTCAAATTGAATTTTATCACTTTTGCAAAGAAGCTGGCTACACAATGATGTGAAGACAATGCAATACTCTCAAATAGTATATTGCCAAAGCAAGGCACAATAAAATAATGATGGTTGAATCATTATTAGTATTGATGCTAACATTTCAAACTGCTAAAATCTACATATATACTAAGTAAAAATAGATGAATAGCACTGATGAAACTTCAGATAATAGACAATAAATATATTTTTATTAAATGCTAACTCAGATGCTTTACAAGTAGTGCAGAAAATGTTACAGCAAGAGATATTAATAGAAAGAATAATGCTTTTACAAGAAGAGAGGATAGAGACATTGAAAAAGAAGCTTTAAATGTTATAGAACCAAATATTCAATAGAGTAGAGATTTCCAACTAAAGTCACCTGTTATATCTCCAGTCACACTAATCAGTGGCTACCAATAGCAGCAGGTACATCAGCAAATCTATCTATTGCTGCTCAAGTTATACTGCTAATTATTTGCTAATGGACAGATTAAATTACAAGGCCACATATTGCACAAGTTAAGCAAATCAGCAATTTAGATGTTTCATAAGTGATATTTCCATTTTGTTACCAATTAATTAATTACTGTGCACAGACTTTACTAATTTTTACTAATTTTTAGTTTAATTTACAATAAACTACTTATTCTTTTTGACTTTACTATTTATTTCTAACTCTGAAGCTTGTTAATGGGGTCTTTATAGTTTTACTATAATACTGTACTTACCAAGCTAGTTAAACATTAAATAAAATTCCTCTTTTTAACATGACTTAGAGTTAAGAACTTATTTTCTATAACATTCTACTTTTGCTACTTCATCACTACTGTTTAGGTGGCACTTTAACTTTATGCACTAGACATATACTAATGAACATTGTTACTAATGTGCTTAGCCACAGATGGCAAGGCATAGATTTCAATTCCATTCTACTAAGCCCTCATACTTTACTGCATTTTCACTTATCAAATATCTTTGTTAAATTTCTGAGACCTGTTTAATACTTTCATTAGCAAGCTTAGATACTCAATGGAGTTGCTTGATTCTTCTGTTAGCTTTGGAGTTATATATCAAAATGTTTATTTCTCTAATGCTATATTTTTTCTTTAACCATTCTAAGGCAGCCTTAAATGAGGGTTCATTATTTGTAATTATGCTATCAATGGCTTAGCTAGTTGGTAACAGTATTTACTAGCATTGGTTTAGTGCATAAAATCAAAGTGCCACCCAAACAGCAGTAGCAAAATGGCAAAAGTGAAATAGTATGAAGAATGTGCTTTCAACTTTAAGTGGTGTCAAAAAGGGGGGTCTTGTCAGTGGACTCCTCATTTCCTTCCTTCCCTTCTTCTTTCACTTTTTATTTCTTCACTCTTCTTCCATTCATTTCTTACTTCTTCTATCTTCTCTCATATTCTTTAGCTATCATTCAGACAAGTGTGGACCCTCCAGCACCACTTCCAGGCTGCTTACATAAGCCAGAGTTTGCCTTGCTGACTTCTAAAGTCTGGAGTTTTCCTGCCTTGTTTGTGCTGTTGTTTGGTTAGTCAATTTTCGAGTTTTTAAGGTTTTGTTGTATTGTACAGTTGTTTCCCACGCTTCAGAAGCCCCAGAAGCGTCCAACCTGGCATAGGGAATCCCCAGACTTGTTCTCTTTGGATTTCCCTCTGCCAGATAAGTAGTTGTTAT
>QLON01004015.1:0-17049 GCA_003313675.1 Termitomyces heimii
CCAGACCGCCGGCATATCTAAATCCTCATATATCGAGTTTCGTTTTGAGACCTGGCTGTTCCTAAATGTTGTGATCGACCTATCAGCTGACAGAAGATGCGTGAGTTATTTGTCGAGTTGATGTGTAACACAACCAAGCCACGAGTTCCATGATTGACAAGACGATAATGAATGAATCAAACCAATTAGGATACTTATATCAGAGTTGTTCCCATACTTGGTCGGTTCGTACAGGAAGGTCTCACCATCCCTGACAGCGCTCATGCGAGAACCGCGCGCTGAGATACGGACGCCAAGGCTTGTTAACTCTAAATCGTTCCTCTAATTCATTGGACTATTTCTGATGGTCGAGGGTATCATCGCGCTAATATTTCCGAAACAGCAACATGCAAGCCATCACCTACGTGATGCAAAATAGACCTTGACTCCTCTCGGCAACCGTAAACATGAAACCTTAGACTCTGTAACACACCATCCAATAAATTCACTGGAAAGGATAGATCATAATGCCAGGTCTGGACTGTCTGAACTCACCAGTCTTGGTACCTCATTCGTCCCGTGTGAAAAAGACCACTCCGATATGTCCGAGCCACCCATCTGAACAAAGACTCGAGGCAGTGTGCGAAAATTGTATATACTCGTACATGCAGAAGCATATGATGACCCCAAACAGAGAACGGAGATTGGCGAGGTAAAATTTTTCGAAGAAACATCCATCGACAATCTTCGTTCTGTTACTGACAATCGACATATATGTTACATATTGACACTGTCAACCCCGCGGGGTGGGCACTGTATAAATCAGGTGCAGCCCTAAACCCATGTCAGTGTTAAGTCCGTATGGGGCGGGACAGCCTCCTCGTACTAACCATATAATGCAAATCAAACCATTAAGTAACCTTCAAACGGAAAAAAAAAATACTGACGATGATGAATGTCCAAGAAGTTTCTTCGGCTACAAGCGAGATTTTTTTTGGGCTGTGTTTCAGCACATGGCACATGGGACATTCAAAGGTTACGTACGAACTACATGCATAAGCATGCAAGCTTACTCATTTCCTATCCAAGCTCACAGGAAATAGAATCTCACCTAGAGGGAAGTATTTTTCTAATCAAGCGGAGAAAAGGCGACAATGAAAAATTTTGTGGCGAGACCAAATGAGGCCAAATGTCCGGGGAAAAAAATACTTTTCTTATTCCTTTCTTCGTAAAAATCGGAGAAACCTATTTATGGCTACTGCGGAAATAAATGGCGACGCCACCCACTCGCTAGCCATCCTTTTTCAAATTCTTCTTCGGAGAAACGATGGAGAGCCCAATTCCTCGCTCGCTTCCTAATGGCCAAATCCTCACTTGCGCTCAAAGTCAGAGCGGTATGAAGCGCCTCGGCGAAAGTCTCCGGTGAGTCGGCGTGGTACCCTGTAAACGAGAAGGAAATGTCAATATAAAGCATTGTGTACAGCAAAATCAAGGATAATTGGCACCTGTTGGTTCCTCTCTGACTGGAACAACGATGTCTCTAAGGGGCCCACCAGATGCGTGCACCACGGGAATCACACCAGCTGACTGATAGAGTTGAGGTCGCGGGACGATCAGGGAAACACAAGAATTTACCATATATTCTACCACGTTGATTCCAAAATGCTCGTCCACCATAGTGTTCATCCCGATACTGGCTTTGGATAATAGATCAAGCATCTCGGAATACGGCGCGTTTACGATAATTTGTACACGGTCCTGAGTCAGGAGAAATCAAGCAAAAAATCATTGTAAGAGACTAGATATCAGCGCCAAGGTACGACGTACCTCAATCTTCAAATCTTTCGCCAATTTCCGTAATCCCTTGACCCGTTCTGCATCTTCAACGTTTCGACTACCCCCTAACAACACCATCCTCGTGTTCGCAGCGTGTTCTGGATATATTTTAAGGAGTCGTTGAAACGCATGCAACTGAGCAGAATGATCCTTTTCTGGTCTAATATCGAGCACCCGTTCAGCCGTTTAATGGAACTGTCAGGTCAAAGAGGAACAGACCTAAATTGTGCAACACTCATAATGATTGGCTCGCGTCCTTCCAAAGCAAATTCTGTCATTGCGCGAGTATCACATGGGGGATATACAATCTCGGTACTGGCCAGGCCTGCATTTGGTGAGCGTAAGAACAAAAGAGGGGGGATGGTGGAGCATCAAAGAGTGTGTCAGAGTGACGTAGTATCGCATCGGCATGGTCATTAGTCCGCGAGGAGTTGACCATCAAAAATCGGGCGACACGGAGAGAGCATGCATAGTAGTACATGAAGATACGGTAGTAACTGTCATAAGATTAAGTTGATCCTTCTATTTTAGCAAAATAGAATGTACTGACAATAGTTTTGCCTTACTCAAAACAGCCGACGACGACACGATCTCGGTATTAGTGTGCCATCTCTGGCGTGATCTTACTCGCTCCAACATATCTGTGCTGATGATCGGATAATGGACGTAAGCACCGACAGGAATTCCACCCAGAAGGTTTACCACATGGAACGAGAAAGCAAAGCCCATGGTATCTGGTGACCTTACATAAACTATACGGAAACAAGCCGAATAACTTATACCTTACCTATAAAGAGGTCCGGTATCATCGGGACAAGGCTTCCCATGCAAGATACATGGACCCGAGAATTTGGCCGAGAATCGTGAACCGGGGCCATATCTTGTCCTCCACCAACCAGCGTGAGCTGAGAAAAATGAAATGGAGTCTGGATGGGTCCAGAGCTATGTCAAAACGAGCCTATTATGAATTGAACATCTTGTAATGTACAAGATATGATTGGGTCGTCCGCACCGCAACTTTCTCGGACTTGGAAGTATCTGTGTCCCCACTGTATACGACGCTCACGACATCGGGTTCGGTGCGCTATAGAGCAGCAATTGCAGTCCAGAGGACGCGCTCCCCTCCACCACCAGCATTACTTGCGTAGGCTATGTAGAATCAGATTAGAGCTCGTAAATAAGCAAGCATCCCTATCAGTATGGGTGGAAAAAACCAAGCAGACGTGTTTCTGCTCGCTTCAGCAGGCAGTCCTAGTTGTGCAAAGGCGATTTGTCTGTGGTTGCGATTGGTGTAGCGTAATAGAAGAGAATAAACGACCAATGAGAACCATATTGCGAACCAAGGGAGGATGATTATTGCGAACATGGTGTCGATGACGTGAGAGAGGTGGAGCTGTAACGTTTTTGGTTGGGGCGTGACGCGTTCAGCGGTTTGGTTCCCCGCTATGGAAATGACTGGCAGCCCAGAGCTTAGTCCACTCTGCGTAACGTGTCACAGATAGTAACGTCGTTTGTTCTAATGGGGACAGGATAGTCCAACTGGTTCGTCGTGTGCAATTCCGACGTGTTCCATTACGTTACAATGCGTGACGCGTGATTGCTTCCAAACAAACTCCATGTTCGTTAGCATCTGTCTCCTTGGACCGAGCTGTGCTTCGTGTTCTGGCCTTGCCTCGTGTTTTGAGGGCGCCAAGTCTATGTCAGCTGCCGGATTCCTACTCGGGCCAATCTTCAGAGATCCAAAATCTCGTGCATGCATACGTGTACAAATGTCTTTATCGCTCTGTTCTTCTCTCAGTAACTGGAAGACCAAGCCCCACCTCCCCAAGTCATCATGAACATTCAACGATTCAACTACACATTTATGATTATCGTCACGATCATCTTCGTCCAATTGAGTGATGGACGTCCAATCGTGGACAAGATCGTCCTCCCTGTCATCGAGGGTGCCTCACCGGCCAGTGTTGTGCTTGCCTCTTCCATCACCCACATTGGCCATTTGAGCACTGCCACGTTTGGATTTAACTCCAGCGGCACAGTCACTTCCGCTCCATTGTCGAAGAGGTCGGATAGCGATATGACAGTAGCTGTCTCGACCATCGTAGGCATTGTGGTCTTCTTAGGTATGTCTGTCATGTTGCTGGCGAGCTTCCTCTTGGTCTTACGGATATAAGTACTATTTATTA
Source organism: Termitomyces heimii (assembly GCA_003313675.1). Classification (NCBI taxonomy): domain Eukaryota; kingdom Fungi; phylum Basidiomycota; class Agaricomycetes; order Agaricales; family Lyophyllaceae; genus Termitomyces; species Termitomyces heimii. The sequence continues at coordinate 4,002 of QLON01004015.1, forward strand.
GTGTCCAGTCCTTCCTATGGTCTGTCGCCAGTCGCAAAGTTGATATATTCACGACCATGAAATGCACCATACATCACCCATGTCTTGTTGCTGTGCCGCGCCCGAGCGCTCGCAGCTGTATGCTGCCAACATATTTACGCAGCGACACTCCTGTTTCTGACAATGCCTCAATGTTGTGTGCGGTCCCAATGAAGGACATCTGCCGACCAGCTCCTGTCCTGATTAAGGACATGTCACCAGTTCATCATTATTGAAAAATGACATTGGTTGGTATCAAGTTCACATCTTCTCGAGTTTAGCATTTGACATGTTGATAGCTAACCCATGGGGCTGGAACCTGTGTATGGGATCTGCTTCTTTTCAAGTATTTGTACTTTGGTCTATCCACCTCATTATTAATGTTTCTGCACTTTTGATGTTGTTCCTTTCTAATATGTAGACCGCTTTTCCTGATTTCTTTATTTATAATGGTCATCATTGATGTGTGCTGCGGTCAATGCAATTGAGATTTCCATTATGGCTGCTTACTGAGATGTTCTATGTACATATTGTTGAGATGATGTTCAGATCCACTTGCTCAACGTGTTATTAAGGTGGCCAGAAACAGGCTTTGATATACAAGATATCTTGGGAAAGCTGTGCACATGCTTATTCCTGCCAACCTTGGCCCCAGGAATCGGCGGAGGCGAATAGGTAAATGTAAATTTTTGAGAATTTATATTGTAGTAGAGTGGCTGTGAAGTGCAAATGGCATCTACTGAAAAGAGATCTGGCCAGAGGACCTACTGGAAGCGTCCGTGATTCAATACCTATATTGTAGCATGGAGGACATACTATCCCTAAGCTCATGTTTAATGCAGATCTAAAGAGAGGTCATCATACAGCCTTCCTTAATTAGTACTGAGCACACGGCCTGGACATAGGCCCATTGATTTGTATTCTAAAATGTATTCAGAATGTCTTCAGCTTTCAGAGTTGATGAACGATGGTGTGATTGTCGGCGTGGTAACATGAAGATATGTCCGCGGAAGACTGGTTCGGAGAAATGGCTCAATAGCCAAGTACCTGGAATTTCATACTTGTGCCTTTGGAGGCAATGAATTGTTATTTGGCCATTTCTTGTGACAGTGAGTCCTCAATTTGGATTATCGACCAGATGGATCTCGATTCTCATTCATGATTGCCGAGCACAGCCACGTTATCATGTCGAGCCGCGGCGCAAAATCCAGGAGACTCGAAATGCGCAGCCTAGCTTGGTTCGTGAAATCTTCCATTCATTGAAGTGCATTGTCACTCTCCCATTTGGGAAACCCTAGAGCTATCAAGCATATGACTTCAATGAACCCCAGAATCTTTTCCCTCCCACTCCCTCATTCATGAACATTAGCCCTTACTTCCTCTTTACCTGCACGCTACCAGTAGTGATTGCCTTTGCTGAGGCCTGTCCAATCCTGGTAGTGGCGTTGTCGCTGGCCCTCTTCTCTGTTAATGGCAACCCAATTCCTCTCACCATGATCATCCTGGGCAAATCTGACAACGCCGACCACCTACCCCTTATCATCTCTCCATCAGCAGAAGCAGCAATGCTAAGCATGATGGTGGCTGAGCCCAGCCTATCCATGCAATCTGGTTCTGCGAGTGCCAAGAAGACCAATAAGACGGACTCAGACAGCCAACCTACCCAATCTATGGGAGAGGACAATCATCACCCAGCAGCCAACGGATTGATCTCGCATAGTACCATCATTTCCATTGTTGTCTGCATTGGTAAATCACTTTGCCCCCATGACTGTACATCTATACATCTCATCATCACTCTTCATAGTTTTATTCTTTGCACTGCTTGTCGCTATCTATCTGTGGCATCACTATTACCCACCAAGGCCTGATCAACAATGGATCACCAACTGGCCTGGTGTGGGTCTAACTCAAACCGGCTCTACTGCTTTTATAAAGCTTCTAGCTCTGGCACTCAAGAGACTTAACACTCTTTTGTCCTCCTACCGACTGTGTGTTTTTCCATTGCTTTTAAGACATTCTTGGCTGATACCCCTCTTCAGCTTCAGTGGCACTCAAGCATAGAGTTCTGATATAGTTGACTTCCATCTCACTTCATTCATTCTTGTTTTATTTCTCTCCCTTCTTCAAAATTCTGTCCTAATAATCTGATCATATCTGACTGCATGCCAATATACATATGATTTTGTTTAGATACACAGTTGATATTAATCTTGGCTGTGCCATATGGCTTGTTACGTGGCTTGCTTTTCCATGGCATGTGACATCAAGGGAAATTTCCCTCTCACTTGTTAAGCTTTGCTCACAGCTCAATCAACCACAATCCACTCACTTACTAGCCAAAGCTTTGTTTTTGCACTATGTTATCAAGTAGCAGCAATATCTATACTTAATAGTTAGTTCACATCAATCCAAAGCTTCCTTCACGTTTGAGTCTTATGTAGTACAATAAAAGACAGCACACAACCAATGAGAGCCATATTGCAGACCTTGCCTCATGTTCTAATGGTGCTAATTGTCTGTCAATCTATGCAAAGCTCTCAAATTGCATACATGTACATCTGTATAAATGTCTCCATTGGCAGTAACTGGAAAACCAAGCCCCACTCCCAAGTCATCATGGACATTCAATGATATAACTACACATTCATGATTGTCATCCTGGTCATATTCATTCTATTGAGCAATGAACATCAAATTCCAGACAAGATTTCCCTTCCTCTTGTTGAGGGTACCTCACTGATCAGTGTTACCTCTGCTGTCCCCCACATTGACCATTTGAGCACTGCCGCGTTTCTGTCTGGATTCAACTCCAGCCACCCAGTCACTTCTGCTCCATTGTCAAAGAGGTCAGATAGCAACACAACAGTAGCTGTCTCAACCATTGTCAGCATTGTGGTTTTTTTAGGTATGTCTGTCATGTTACTGACAAGCTTCCTCTTGATCTTACAGGTATAAGTACTATTCATTGAAATCTAGTATTACCTATGGTCTGTCACCAGTCACAAAATCAACATATTAACAGCTATAAAATAAAATGCAGCATACGTCACCCATATGACATTGTTGTGCCACACTCTGCCACTTGCAGCTGTATGCCGCCAACATCTTTATGCAGCGACACTCCTGTTTCCGACATTTCCAATGCCTCAACGTTGTGTGCAGTTCCGCTAAAGGAGATCTGCCAACCAGCTCCTGTCCCAATCAAAGACATGTCACCAGTTCGTCATCACTGAAAAACAACACTAGTTAGTATGTTGAGATTGCCAACACGTGGTTCTGGAACCTGTGTGTTAAATCTGCTTCTTTTCAAGTATTTATACTATGGTCTATCTGGCTCATTTCAATCTTTCCTTTCTTATATGTAGTCATTGGATCTGATTTCCCATTTTTTTAGTTAATGATGGTTACCATTGACATGCTGCGTCGAGATTTGTGTCAAACACACTATCATCATTACCTCACTGTTTTCTTCCCTCAATTGTCTCCACCTGTTAGACTCTTCATATCACATAGGCCACCGTTCCATTATGTTGCCATATACATAATGAACAATGGCTCATACATGCATACAGGACTCAGGAATATCATTTTGTTCTTAGATCATTACCAAGTCTTGGATTAGAGGGTTCTAATACTGTATTGTCGAGTTGATGATCTTCGGTTCCGATTGCTCAACACATTCGAAAATGATAAGCAAAACCATCATCTCTTAGGTTGAACCCAGACACTATTCCTGCCAGCTTGTCCCCAAGCATGAATCTGCGGATGTAGCTGGATAAGTTCGAGCATTCGGGGATTTGCGCCAAACCCCATCTTCAATTCAAAATGTCTCTTTAGCTTCCGGAAACTAGGTGTAATTTCCGGTGGTTCGCGTGAAGGTACATATATCTCGCCGCGGGAAACAAAATGACTCGCAAAAATGGCGCACTACCAATTTGACTCATTGTCAGAACGGAAAAGAATCGCCGAATGTCATTAAATTGCTTCTGCCAAAAGGTACCAAGTTCCAGGTGCTTACCATGCGGCAAAGAGCGGTTACAGATGCGTGCAAAACGGTGTCAGCAGAAGGAAGTCACATGGATCATTGTTATGTCACAGCTATTCCGATACTACACTTGCTCGCGATCATCCGTGTTTGGCGCATTGTACGCGTCTCTATGGACCTAAAAAGGTTTCTCGTGTCTCCGTCGTGTACTATCTCTTGTTCTCTTGCGCTATTCCGCGCATCTCGCATCTACTTCCTCAACATTTGCCTTTGATGACCGAGCGAACTTGAATGCACAGCACCTCTTTATAGCTTTGCTCAAAAAACATCCGATAAGTCGAGATACACATGGTGATGGCATTGTGGGCTATCGATTCGGGGAACTCCAGAGCTATCAAACATATAAATCCAATGAGGCCTCGAACTTCCCTTCCATTTCCTTTCAGTCATGAACATTAGCTTTTACGTCCTCTTTGTCTGTATGCTACTGGTAGCAGTGATCGCCTGCACGGAGTCCGGTCCGATTCTGGTAGTGGCCTTGTCGCTGGCCCCCTTCTCCGTCAATGGCAACCCAATCCCTGTCACCACCATGATCTTTCTTGGAAGATCTGACTACGACGCCGACCACCGACGACTCACTATCTCTCCAGCAGTGGAAGCAGTAATGCCAAGCTTAGTGGTGGCTGGGTACAGCATATCCATAAAATCTGGTTCCGCAGCTGCAGAGCAGACCAATAAGACTGACTCGGACAGCCAACTAACCCAATCTACGGGGGAGGACCATTGCCCAGCAGTCAACAGGCCGATCTCACGTAGGACAATCATTGCCATTGTCGGCTGTGGTGGTAAATCAAATTGCCCCATGACTGTACATCTATACATCTCATCACTCTTCATAGTTTTATTCTTTGCACTGCTCCTCGCTATCTATCTGTGGCTTCACTATTACCCACGAAGGCCTGGTCCTAGTGTGGGTATGACTTACACCTGCTACCGCTTTTACGGAGCTTTTAACACTTGAGAGACCTGCCACTCTTTTGATTGTGCGTATTCTCTTCTTTTTTTGAGACTTTTTTGGCTGATACTTGGTGGCACTAGAGCGTAGAGTTCTGTGATAGTTCTTCCCATCCCTCTGTTTTCATAATCGTTTTTTTTTCATTATTACTGTCTTATTGTCATCCCATTCTCCCCTCTCTCCTTCGCTTTGCAGTTCTGTCTTATTATCTGATCTCATCATTTCTGACTGCTTCCAACATACACACGACTTTGTTTAGATACCCATTAGATAGATAGCAATGGAAATCTCGAAACTACCTCATGTTGTAAGACATAAATTCAGTCCGTGTGGAAAACGACGGTGGTGACGCGGCCAGCCGCAACTCATTCCCAACTCATCGAAAGTGGAACAAATATATCAAAGATTGTAGTGGCCTTCGACTACCCGGAAAGATGAAGTTTCAAGCTTGGGTGCTCGAGTACAGGCTTCCTTGAAACTGTGGATGCTTGTATGGCTTGCTTCTAGCAGCCCTTGGAAACCATGGTCGTTTTGCGATTCATGACACGTGACATTGAAGGAAAATTCCTCTCACTTGTTAGCCGTGCTCACAGCTCAATCAACAACTCCACTCGCTCACTAGCCGAAGCTTTGTTTTTGTACTATGGTGTCAAATAGCAGCAAGCGAGCTATACTTGATAGTCAGTTCACATCAATTCAAAGCCACCTTCACATTCGAGTCTTACTCCTCTTTTTCTGCCTAGTTGCATTATTTATCAGTTCTCAAGTGTGTGTGTCCTAAAGTGTCGTACTATCTTACCCAAACTCGTATGCAAAGGTAGCGCTGTATTATACTGTTCGAGTAAGTGATACAGTCTCGATCTTTTATATTTTTGATTACGGTGAATTCAGTGGGTCCTTGACGGGCTTAACCCTGAGAAGAAGCAGAATGTAAACGCTAAAAAACTGGAAGCGCTGAAGCGGCTTGGCCACTCAAGTCTGAAACTCGATGAGTACGAACGTACGCTCCACCGATACTGATACGTCGAATCATCAAGTCTAAAACGCTTACTTCATCTCTAGGAACCGTCGCAAATGAAGTGATACACCCCGACGACATAAATGTTCGATTTTCCGGTCCGTTGCTCTCCTTCGACCTCCTCTGTACCTGTCTAATGTACTTCCACAGACATCGGTGGGCTCGACCCCATAATCTCATCCCTCCGGGAATCCATAATATACCCACTCCTTTACCCAAACCTCTTCACTACCTCCTCCCTACTTGGCGCTCCAAAGGGCGTTCTCCTCTTTGGTCCGCCGGGCTGTGGCAAGACGATGTTGGCCAAAGCCCTAGCGAAGGAGTCTGGCGCGACATTTATTAACATCGCAGCATCAGTGCTGACGAATAAGTGGTATGGCGAGAGCAATAAGCTCGTCGCGGGGTTATTCAGCCTCGCGAGAAAGACGCAGCCGAGTATCATCTTCATTGATGAGATCGACTCATTCTTGAGGGAGAGGACAAAGGGAGATCATGAAGTTACGGGGATGATGAAAGCGGAATTCATGACGTCCGTTCTTTTTTCACGCTTTTGACCCCGCTCACGTTGCTCCATACAGACTATGGGATGGTCTTCTCTCTGCCTCTGACCGGATATTGGTCCTCGGGGCGACCAATAGACCAAATGACATTGATGCAGCAATACTCCGGCGCATGCCCAAACGCTTTGCGATACAACTCCCGGACTATGATCAACGTTTGAAGATCCTCACTCTGGTCCGTCACTATCACTCCGTGTCCCCCAATCTGATCTTTAACCCTCTTTCAAGATGTTGAAAGACACCAAGATGTCATCAAACTTCTCAATGGGCGCACTTGCGGCTCAATCAGAAGGGTTTTCAGGATCGGATCTCAAGGAGATTTGCCGTAACGCTGCTATGGTCCCGGTCCGTGAATACCTGCGAAATGCTGCTAACCACCCAGAGGTTCTTGAGAAGGGACAAGTCGAAGTAAATTGTGTATTATTATTATTTGAGATGACATTGAACGCTGATGATTCAAAAGGGCTTCAATCTTCGGCCGTTAGTGCTTGAGGATTTCTTTGCAGCCGACGGGACGAGTCCGCTACCCCCACCAGAATCTGATTATGATGAGACGCGGTTAGAGTAATGTATACATATGAGTATTTCTCAATTTTTAGACCTACATATACATATACATGACATATAACTTTCCATACGGTAATAGTTAGACTTGTATCGTTGCAGGAACAACAAACACAGCTCTCAAAAAGAAAAAAAACAATTCAGCTGAATGTGGATGTCTTTTGATCAATTTTGATGCTACACATAGGCTTTTACAGGAGCCTTGCAGAATACACGACACCAGAGGGCGAAAGGAGTAGAGGAATTACTACAAAGGGTGGGCAAGCGTCAGATTAGTCAGCATGTTCATAGCATCCCGCCGATACGTATCAGACGTGATCGTAACAGGGATAAGACCATCAAGGAATGTAAGGAGTTGCGGTTGATCTAGATTGTACTGAGGCCACTGAAGTCCGGAGGCACTATTTGGGTTGAGATTGACAACGAATCGAATGAGGTAGTCCGCCATTCCGCCTCCTCCATAGACGTTCAGGATATCAGAACCATGGAACTGTTGAGTAGAAAAAAATATGATCGTCTGTATTAGGAAACTGACCGTACTGAACTTACCGATCCCAGAATCGGCAATACTTTGAAACGTTTGCTCACTAAGGTAAGGATTGTTTTTGGTTACATTCAATAAAGAGGACAACAAAGTACTGACAGAAAGCCCAGGTTCGCTGTTGTGAAGCACGGTGCTGCAGGAAGAATCTGCGAGGGGCCTGAAAGACGCCATCCCCCATGAAGGCCGCGATTCGCTTGAATTGTGGAGTTATCGCATTGAAAATTCCAGTATCAAACGGAGATCCTTGAGTTATATCTTCAGGGTATAAAGTCTCGACTTGTTTTATGACGTCTTGAGATACATTGAGACCTGGAAGAAATACAGTTGTGAGGTACGTCTGCAGTTCTGATGTGGTGCTATCAAAGTTCCATCAGGCCACTGAGTTGCCAGAACGGAAGATACTGACGTGATGTTCAAAGTAGAAAGAGAGAATAGGGTTCCTTCATCGTCACAATCACCTTTAATATGTTCAATTCCAAGACAGTTCCTCCGATCACTATTATGGACGTACCCGTGATAAATGGAACATTCGCGACTTTGCCGTCGAGGACAAGCTGCTGCGGGTTCTCAGTGAGGAATACTCCGTCTTCGCGAGGAAGCCATGCAAGGCTCAAAGACTAAAACATTCGCGGAGTTATTTGCTACGTCAGAGAGATGATCAAGGATCAAGAGTTTAAGGGCGTACCTGATAAGCAAAGATTCCAGGAGATGCATCCTGTGCGGCTTTGAGCTTATCATAAGGAACCTCGCGAAGGCACTGAAGCGTATCAGAGGCGCCTGTGCAACCCGTCTGTTCAACGAGTGCATCGTAATATTTTTGTCCGTTTTCGAGGCCAGCTACAGGGATGGGCGAACCAGATTGCATGAAACCAGCACGGAAAAGGCCTTCGTTGTTCCCGTTGTTGGCAATCATATGCAAAGAGACAGAAATTGCTCCAGCTGACTCTCCCCAACTATGAGTACGGTGAGTTTATCATCATCCCAGTGCAAGCAAATTGTCATACATCGTAACCTTAGTGGGGTCTCCGCCAAAAGCACCGATGTATTTCTGGACCCATCTGAGAGCTTGCCGTTCTACAATCCGGTCGGTAAGACAGCGATCTACGATAAAAAAGACACTCACGGTCTTGCAACCCGAGATTGCCAATGCCAGCAGCTCTAACTTCCTTTGATGCAAGGAATCCAAATGAAGAGACTCTGTCAGGGGTCAGCCGCCAATTCTCAAGTGCCACTAATGGTTGAAGCTTGCCTGTAATTCATACTGACGTAGATAACCGGGGAACCGAGCTCGATCGAGCGGTCAACAATTGTACTTCCATCGTACCTAATCAACTCTCTCAACTTGAATGAATCTCACAGTAAGGATTAAGGTTCTCACATTGAGGTTCCACCGAGCTCAAAGCCACCTGTTAATACCATAAGCTTGATTAGATTTATAACAAAGAGGACAACCTCCGAATATCCACTGTTGTCGTTTGAGGTCAACAAAAGAGACTTTGATCGATATGGAATTGTACTCACCACAACCACCGGAAGTTTTGAGCTTGATGTGGCGGTTGCAGGTTTTACAACATTGATCGTCAAACCTTCCAGATTAATTTCAACGTCAAGTGACAACACAAAACCGGGAACATACAATCTTCAGAATCTGGAAATATAATACCGTAGATAGAGTTGACGAGTAGGTCGACAGCGTCGGCCGTCAGCCCAGAGATTATCGGGAGCTTAACGGCTTGTTGTGGGCAGGCAAGTCCGAAAGTGGTCGCAGAGAAATCGGTCGTATATGGTGCGACTGGCTGAGGCAAGCGGAATCGAAGATCTCCAACCCTAGCCAAATATAGAATACGAGTTTTTGAGTAAGAATATTGTTTAACGTACGGAGGCTGGGCGAACGGAATGCCAAGAAACTCGTGCGACGCGCCAGAGATACTGACAGTGCCTGTAACCGTTGCCTTATCCAACTTGACTGAAGGCGCTGCTTGAGTAGCAGCGGCTGATACGGAATAGGCCCAAAGAGCCAGAAACGTCAGAGACGAATATACGTAGAACATCTGAAAAGCTCAGAATGGGAGTCTTTGGGAAGACGTTTTTGCTTCCTTCCATTTATAATTGACCATCCGGAAAGTAGCCTTGCAGCACATGGTTTTATTTTTGACATACGTCAGGTGAGATATACATATGCTTCTTGTACTTGATCTTGGATGGATCTTGACGTTACTTTGGAACAAGGCATGAGGATATCTATCAGAGTTTCGTGCATGTTGGAATAAGTTCTGACCTACCGCACGCAACCAACTGGGTATTAGCGGCACGTGTGACAATAACCTGGGTCGGAGAAGTCACTCTAGCCCGATGACCACAACGTAAGTATGAAATATTAGGCTTGAACACCTGTGATCAGCGTGACAGATCAAAAAAGTGATTTCTCACCCAGATGTATCAATTATGAAAAAAAAACGATTCTTTGACTCTAAGACTGGTCCATCCAGTTCACTTACTGATATGGCAACTGGAAGAAGCCAATCTGACAAGTAAACTGCCATAAGCGGAAAACGAGACCTAACCGAACGAAGTGACTAAGCGTGAGACTTGCGATCGAAGCCTGAGGTTTGCGATCAAAGCCTCCATCGAGATACTAGGCCTGTGGCGAGGGCACGGGTCGTAGCTCGTACACGAATAACCATGGGATGAAGCCCAGCGGTCTGGGAACACAAACCAAGGCTGAAATCACAAGCCACTTATTCAGAGTTCCGTCCGGGAGACCGTGAAGATCAAGGCTCGGCGTCTACGTGAAAGGTATTCGAGAAGACGATCGATGTCCACCAGTATATGTCTTTTGATTTCTTGTGACGGGACAGTAAAGATCATCTGATCACATCATGGTTCTTGATGACACGTAATCATAATGTTGTGTGTGAATGACTATTGAACTTCAAAAAAGAAGGAAAGCACGTGGAAAGAGAATGCGATTGAAAGAACTGCAAACAAGTATCAATGATATACGTGCGGTCCTGTCATGAGGCAAACAAATTTCAGGTTTTTACCTATGTCATAGGACAGACCTAGTGTGCGATCCAGGATCAGATGAAGCGGACTCGGAGTCAAATTCGACTCCCACCGAGGAAAGCCAGGACATAAGCAAGTTATGGCGGAATCAAGGGGACGTCAGATGCTACATAATTTTTAATCTCTAGGAGAAACAACCTTTGATTCAGTAGATAACACATACAAATTTGCTCATTTTACAAAGTCAACAACCCAATGAACACACATATCAGCAGTGCAACGGCGGATGCCTGGTTCACATTCAGGCGGACAGCACCATTTTTGCTGTTGTCTATGGTAGATGCTACGATAAGACTGGGGCACTCCGGATCCACCAACACCCGACCGTACATACTGGAAACCCAGAGTACGACGCCATTGGTCCAGCCAAAGCCGGCCTATTGAATATCCAAGATAAGAAAGAGGCGATTGCAGTTATAAGAACAGACTTGCCTGGACAATATACTCTCCTCCGCGGCCTGCAGAGTCAATATCAAGGCTGGAGAATTTCTCAAACATCTAGATATCAAACATCGTTATATTGAGGAAAGATATGTTGATGCAGAAAAAGTCCCACGTTTCCAGTATTATTCACGCTCTGAGTCACATTAAGTTCCTGTGGTGATAACCTTGGCACCAACCCATCAATTGAGCCCCCGGTTGCGCGCCTGTGTTCACCTCAGTCAGTGTTGAAAAGAAAGACAGAGGACAAGTACTCACCAGCTGCAGAAAGCACTCGCAATATACCGATTCGCAAGCTGTCTTTCCAGTGATTTACCCCACCCCTCCCCTTCTGTGGTATTTCCTCCATTCAGAACTGTGCCATCCAATCGATTGATATCCGCGGCTGGACCCGACGTGGAGGCGTTTCCTACGCTACCAATAAATGGCTGAATAGGGAGCTCGGACTCGTCGAGCCCGAGTTGACCTTCAGGGACGAGGTTAAAGGTTGATTGATTGCCGGTTGGGAGAGGGAGGACCCCCGAAGTGATGTTCGACGGAAAAGCACGAAGCGCTTGGAGAACGATGTACTGGTGGGGAGGCCAAGTGTTTGGAGCATCCCTTTGTGGGGATGAGTGGGGATAGAATAATGGGAACGTTATCCTACCATTGTTGTTCAGAAACAATGAACGTCGAGGGAAAAGTCCCGTTGTAGCGATTGAGTACGAAATTAAGAGATGAGAAGTAGCCAAGAGCCTTCTCTGAGCTGCTTAGGAGCTCAGAGGGAATGATGCCACTCCACGGAGGATAGAAGTTTGCTGCACTAAAGAGACTGTTTCTAGATTTTGTGACAAGGTTGTAGTCATAAAATGCAAGCTGGAGGAACCAAGTCCGTAGCAATGTCGCCAAGTGCGATTGCGAAGCTTACCTTGATCGGATCCCAGAAAAGGTCAAGGACTGCAGCATGAAGGGCTGCTGCTGCTTCACGATGCGAGGAAACTGCTTCTTTGTCATCACTCCCGTACAGATCAGCTACAAGAAGATGATTTCGGTCTGGTAAAAAAGAAGTATGGTAATTGTCAGTACGGCAGGTGAGCAGTGAAATTGGAGCATACTTACAGAGAATACTGTTAAGGTCGATTGGGACTATATTCCTAACATTAAGACTGCGAAGGCCGTCATTACTACCATCACTGGTGTTCGAAAACCAACGGACAGTGTAATCCCAGCCTAACAGATAGTCAGCTTTCAACGTGAAATTCAACGTGACTTTCATTGCTAACCCGACTCAGCCCCACTAGCAAGCTCGGCATACAATAAAGCCTTTTGAGTGTTGTTCAGCGTATTCGGTACGTTAGCGGTGAAATAGTCTTGAAGTCAAAATGAATTCTGATGATTGAAATTAAACAGGAAAAGCTGGCTGACCAGTGAGATATGACTCAGGACGAGGTGCACTGTTGTCAACAGAATAACGGTATACTTTGTGCGTTACATTTGACCCAGATTGGACTTGGACTGAGCGGTTGTCATCCCACCACTTGAGCTCTTTCTGAGCACCAATGAGTTAGCGGGTAAAACAAGAAGAATGGACTAATGCATACCTCGGCGAGAGGAAGGGCTCGTCTGAGTATCGTTCGGTCTCCACTGGCCGTTACATAACGCGACAACATCTGTCAGAACATGTTCAACCTCACAAAGTAATCTGAATGACTCAATGTACCCACCTGAATGAAGAGAGGAGGCTGAGATCTATTTAAGTCTGCAAGATTCATGACGTCAGCTAAGCGTTGACTGAAAGAAAAGGCCTTCGTACAGTAGGTACGACCACCATTCGGAATGAAGCCAAAGATATCCA
>QLON01004030.1:0-13333 GCA_003313675.1 Termitomyces heimii
AAAACTGGAGGAAGCTGAAAAACTTCAGAAAGAAGTGCTCAAGGTTGGAAAAGAAGCTCTTGGAACCAATCATCCAGATACTATTCAAGCTATGTCTGACCTTGAAGTAACACTTAGCAAAAGTGGAAAACTGGTGTAGTAGGGAGAAGAGGGATACTGTGAGAAATGAGTAGGAAACAATAAATGAACTATGAGATAAGATGAAAGCTTAGATGAAGGAAGGAAATAAGATGAGAAGGGCAGGAGAAAAATTGGGAGATATATAAAGAAGTGAAAAACTTGAACCTTGACTTGGAGAAAGGAATTGAATTGTGTAGAGGAGGGAAATGATCAAGATAATGATAGAAAAAATGGTGTGGATCAAACAAAAGCATAATGAGGAGGGTGGAATTGAAAACAAATTTGGAATTCTAAAACTAACTGATGGTTAGTTTGATCCAAATAGGAAATGGGCAGAATGAAGTGATATTCAGAAAACAATAGAAAATCATATATAAAGTATGTAAAAAGAGTAGGTAAGACACCTAATATAAAGGAAACTTTTCTTTGACACAAAGTTCATTTACTTGTCTTGACCATCTGAAGAGTCCAACACTTGAGTTACTGTATCTAACTTGTAATTTTGGAAATCTTGTCTCAGCACTTGACTAACTTGGTATTATGTCCATCTTAAAGTCCTGTCCTGTCTTGTCTAAGCTCTCTCTTGTAATCTCATCTGACTAGTGATTCTGTCTGGCTTGTAGTCTTGTCTGTCTCATGTTCTTATCTATCTCATTGTTTTGTCTATCTTGTAGTTTTGTCTGTTTCATATTCTTGTTTATCTTGTGCTCTTGTCTGTCTTGTAATTTGTTTGTCTTATATTATTGTCTATCTTTGTCTATCTCAAGTTCTTCTCTGTCTCTCTAGTCTTATCTAAGGCCTCACTTGCTCTTGTAACAAATCAATGCTCTCCACCAGCTTGATCTGTTTAGAAATTAAATGTGGTTTCATTGTTTGCACAAATTGCATTGATACTTGTTCTCATTTTGATTCACACTCAATCCTACATCACTTTCATTCAACCACTACTTTTTCTCTTTGTGGGCAAACCATTCCTCTATGACACTGGAAGAGGCTGAAAAACTTCAAAAAGAAGTGCTCAAAGTTAAAAAAGAAATTTTCAGAACTAGTCATTTAGATACTATTCAAGCTATGTCTAATCTTGAAGAAACACCTATCAAGAGTGGAAAATTAGAGGAGGCTGAGAAGGTTCAGAAAGATGTGCTCAAGATTAAAAGAAAAGGCTCAGATAGCAGTAGTTCAGATGCTATTGAAGCTATGTTTAATATTGGAGCAACATTTAGCAAAAGTAGAAAATTAAAGAAAGCTAAGACACTTGCAAAAGAAGTACTTGAAATTATAAAAGAAATTTTTAACAACAGTTATTCAAACATTATTACTGCCTTTTTAACTCCCCACCATGCACAGAAACTCATCAATCAATATAGAAGTACTATTTATTTAATACTTCTAAATAAGGGCTATACAGAAACTTATTTTCTTCATTCTGCATTTGATTTTACAACAATTGATCTTATATATCCAGAAGAGGAAATACATATTTTCCTTGGCACTGAAATATCATATAATTCAGAACTGCATAGTTTCTTACAAATTCTATTTCACTCTTTTACAACAGTTGTAAATACTCTTGCAAAAGCTGAAGCATTCTTTGAAGAAATAGTGATTGTCAGAAAAGTATTTGCATCAGCTTTTAGTGAGAATTCAAGTATAATTTCTGAAGATACCAATACAGTAAATGAGGGAAGAGAAATGGAAAGTAAGGGTAAGGAGAGTAGTGGAGGCAAAAGTAAAGATGGAACTGAAAGTGGAGGTAGAGATGGAGGTAAAGATGAAAATGAAGATGGAGATAGAGGTCAAAGTGGAGGCAGAGGTGGAGAGAGGTCAGAGTGGAGGTGGAGGTAAAGGTGAAAAATAAGATGGAGATGGAGGTAGAGGTAAAAGTAGAGGTAGAGGTGGAGGTAAAAGTGGAGGTGGAGGTGAAGATAGAGGTAGTAATGATGATGGTAATAGTAGGCATGATGGATTGATTCAAATTCCATTTATCTTCATAATTACTAGCCAAGATAAAAAGAAAAGATTTACTATTACTTGTAATATTAAAGCTGTGGTAGGTATTTTTTCCTTCAAAATCTGTTTTCTAAACTAAATTTGGAGACTCTAGATTAATCAAAAAGAAGTTGCAGGTTAGAATAATAATCTATGTTTGGATGTCAAATTCAATAGGCTCCACATAACTTCAAAGTCAAGTAATTACACTCTAAGCCTTTTTTAAATTAAAATTAGGACTTTTTCATATTCTACAAGCATTGTGAACTGGTTACCTAGGATTGTACATGCAACAGATTCATCCATCTAAAATTCATAAAGAGTGCAGTAAAGCCATAGATATCTCTTTAATAATATTTTCACAACTCAGTGTACAATTGGCCTTTAAGACTAGTTTCATCAAAGGCACAGAATTAACTCAGTAGCCATGGAAGATTAAATTATTTTCACTTGAAAATGAGTCTGAAGAGAGAGGGAATAGTGAAGGTGTCCTATGGAAATATGCTTATATCATTGATGAATTTCTTCTTAACTCTGCAAAAAAATCAGAATTACTGCTTGAATTTGATAATGGATCCTTTTTATTATTCTCTGGGCTCAAGTTTAAAGTGCTTATTTTTTAGTCAACTTCAAATTCTTCAACAAAGTGGTGGCCAAAAAAAGAATATAATACAGCACTTTTATCATTTTTTACACATTTTAATTTTATTTATTGCACCTCAATAACAGTTGATTTAAAATCACTTGGAGGAAAGATGATAAAAGCAATGTATAAAAATGTTGAAGACAAAGTTCCAAGTACTTTGAATGGAATCTTTAAGAAACTTTCTCCACATAGTTTGCATTTAACTTATAAATCACAGGCTTTAAACCTTGAAATAAATATTAAATAAGCAATAGAAGGACAGATCAATAATTTAACTGAAAGCAAATATTCAAGTGAGCTAAGTAATATATAAGAATAATTCACAATTACTTTGATTTGAAGATGGAATTCTAATTTCTATAAAAAACACCTTTAAATCAAGAATGTTATCCTACTCTTGAACTTGTTCCACTCTTAAATGGCAATAATTCCATAGCCAAGTGATGGAATCATCTTATCAATCATTCTAAGAAGTTGCTAAGAAACAAGAAGTAAAAATTTATATAACTTTAATTTAAAACAGAAATAACTATAAAAATGATTATTCAGTTATATTATGAATAAGAATAAACTCTGAGATATAAGAATATATATACAAGTTCATAATAGAAAAAAGATGACTAATGCAAAAGTAATGATTAAAGGAATAAATATTGATATATCAGTCTCAAATTGTAAGATATGACAAAGCTATTAATCATCAAAAAGTCTGAATAAACATAGACTTCTGCTAAAAACTGTAGGCAAATAACATAGCCAGAACCACTTTAGAATTCTCTCTCCAACCTAGGTTAGATTAGCTTTATTGGTGGCTTAAATGCTGAGAAGTTAGCTTATCAGTATTTTAATCCAATGCATATCTAATTCTATCATGTGACTATAATCATGTGACTATGCTCAGGTTCTAGAGATCAGGTGATTTATTTTATGTAAACATTGAGCATTCTTGATAGAGCTATTGAGTTAGTGCATTAATGATAAATTAAGGCAATCACTGCAAATTTGATGAGATCTGATAGCATCTGATGGCATCATCAGAGATATGACCACATCAACTGATAAGATAATCTACTGCTAAATGGTGTTGTGGCTGTGGAAGGCCATCAATTTAGCATCATATCTTAACAATAAAATGGGCATATCTTAGTGAAACTACATGTGAAGCCCTATATATTGAGTATCATTTTGATTGCCTAATCAGTCTGCACACAGTGGAAGTTGTCCAAAGGCATTCCATGGTGAACTAATAGAGGGATTAGCAATTTGATGGGAAAAGCTAAATTTAGTTATTGAGAAAAATTGAGTAGGTATTAGTAAAATGCTTATATCTTGACAGGAAGACTACCAAACTCTATTGTGTTTAGTATTGCCAGAAAGGTCTGATCAATTTGCACCTGATGAAAAAGGTCTGGAGGCATTTAGAAAGAGAAATTGAGGGAGATATTAACAATTTACAGAATCAGAGCACTAAAAACATTAAAGAACCTTCTCTTAGCCAGGAAGATTTATACTAAGTCTCTTGGGACTGGAAAATGGAGGCTCAATAACTAGAAGATAACTCAGAATAACTGAAAAATGTCATGCATCACAGAAATGAGAAATAACATAAATAAAGAGGGATTTTGTAATATTCAGCAGATTGCTAATTGCTTATGCTTAAAATCCCCAGAAAGTGGATATCTTAGGCCCAAGGCAATAGTATACCTCAGGTCAATAGTTTGATATGCTTTTTGGACTTTCTTTTGGTGTGACTAAGGTTGCATTAACTGAAAACCCAATAAACTCTATTATCCACCTATATATTTTATAAAAGCTGCAGAACTTAGTGAAAGCTGGTGTATTTGTAATTGCCTCTATTTAGACTAGTCCAAATAACCTAATTTTGCATCATCTAGAGCCCACCACAAGGAGCTTTGTTGCATAAATAGATCTTCACCTAGAGTCCACCCCCTAAAACTATACCATTAGTTTTGCACCATTTGAGTCTTGGCCCAAGATACCTAGGGTTGCTAAACCTAGTGTCAAAACTATCACTTTCACATTAGGAAAGAGGGAGACTCATGCTAATAGAAGTAGCTAAATCATAGTTGCTTAATTATTAAATACAATAGAATTTGATGGCTTTTCTGTTAATATATAAGCATTTTACCAATATATGCTCAATTTTCTTCAATAACTAAATTTAACTTTTCCCATCAAATCACTGATTCCTTTATTAGTTCACACCACAGAATGCCTTTGGACAACTTCCATTATGTGCAGATTGATCAGGCAATCAAAATGATACTTAATATATAAGGGTTCATTATCAGGGAACCAGTTTCCAGACCATGTCCAATCCTATTCCAAGCTTAGTCTGACAATACACCTACTTCTAGCAGATCTGATTGGCCACTTGGCCCACCCTTTCCCCTTCCATCTCTTAGTAGTCAGCCTTGATGAGTCATATGCATAGACCTTACTTGGCATTAATTATTGTTAGTTATACTCCATTACATACTAGGGCATGATTAGTAAACAGTATTAGTAATAAAACAGCCACCAATGTAGTATATATAAGCAGCCTGTGGATAAAATATCCCTAAGCTGAATAATAGCAGTATTCTTTTGACCTATCCACTAAACTGACTGTAAGCTTCTCTAATAATATCTGACTCTCTGTTAGCCCTGCTTGTCCCTTGCCTAACTCTTGCCCACCCTCATGCTTACTTGACTCTTGCTCATCACTTGCACCATTGGCTCTGTAGAAGGAGTTCTGCAGATGTCAAGCATTCTTCTTATAGGTTGTTTAGCCTCCTATACTATTCACCCTTTTAGCCCACAGTATTCAATCTATCCCCTATCATATCTTCTGACTCTTGGTCTCCCTTTACACTCATGACTCATACTCCTACAGTGGCTCCCTCTACTTGCCCTTCCAATCTGGCTACTAGTATGCCTCCTGTTCCTGGGACAGGCCTTGCCTCAATACCTCACTAGATTGCCAATTTGTATTCTCTAATGCAGCAGATGCAGCTAATACTTGCTGCCTTTAAATGCAGACTAGCTACTCTGGAGACTGGACATGTCATTGCCACCACTGCCCAAATTGCTCCCAAGCATAGTAATGCTCTGGTTACTCATTGTTCTGCTCCTTCTGGCTGCTTTAAGCCTTCTGAGTCCACTTAAACTCCTATTGTGCCCTCCTTTCACATTTCTCAATGGGCAGCACACTCTACTTCTAATACTCCCCTGGCTATCCCCCTTGTTTGGGATCTCCCTCCTACTAATGGTAAAGTCTCTTGTTTTAAATGTGCCCTTGAGCTCCCTGACTCTTTTATTGTGCATGTTATTAGACATCAGGAGTGGGGCCTTAAACAAGCTCATGACCTGTCTAGCTCTCAGCTAGCCACCTTCTCAGTTGGTTTAGCTGGTGGTGAAGGCTGACATTTTGTCACTATCTGAAGCACTAACTAGCAGATTAGTAAAGCCCTTGTAGTCTTTAGAAAGCACATTGCTAAGAAGCATGTGTGCACACCATGGAAGCAGCAATCTGACAATACTGTGCTGGCAGTTACTGCACTGGCTCCATCTAGGGAACCTACATTGTCCACCCTAACACTCTCTACCCAGTCTGCACTGCCTCCTCCTCCTAGAGCTCCTGTGCATAACCCTACTCCAGACTTTTCTGATCCTTCCAATTGGGATACTTTGCCTTCTGTATCAACTCTGACTATATCTTCACTATTTGCTGGCTCACCTATGGCCCTCTCTACTCTGACTTCAGCTTTGTTGTCTCCGATAATTATCAACTACACTCATGGGCATTATGCTCAAGGCACTTCTGAGGCATCTCCATGTGGCACTAATACTGCTCAATGCTTTTGCCCAACCTGGGAAAGATGAACACTGTTTATCAAGGCAACAAACCTAGAGGAGGGGCTGATATCAGGAGACCAGTTTCTGGACTGTGTCCAACTCTATTCCAAGCTTAGTCTGATGATATGCCTACTTCTAGCAGATCTGACCAGCTGCTTAGCCCACCTTTTTCCCTTCTGTCTCTTAGTAGTTAGCCTTAATAAGTTATATGCATGGACTTTATTTAGCATTGATTATTGTTAGTTATACTCCATTACATACCAGGGCCCAATTAGTAAACAGTATTAGTAATAACACAGCCACCAATGTAGTATATATAGGCAGCCTGTGGATAGAATATCCTTAGGCTAAACAATAGTAGTGTTCTTCTAGCTTATCCACTAAACTAACTATAAGCTTCTCTAGTGATATCTGACTCTCTGTTAGCCCTGCTTGTCCCTTGCCTGACTCTTGCCTGCCCTCATGCTCACTTGACTCTCACTTGTCACTTGTACCATTGGCTCTGTGGAAGGAGTTCCACAGATGTCAAGCATTTCCCTTACATTCATATATATTTCCACTGAAATATGCTCATTTTATTATCAAAATGTTATGCTAAATTGATGGCCTTGCACAGCCACAACCCCATTTAGCAGTAGATTATCTTATCAGTTGATGTGATTATATCTCTGATGAGGCTATCAGATCTCACTAGATCCCATCAGATCTGCAGTAATTGCTTTGATTTATTATTAGTATATCTACCAACAGTTTTGTCAAGAATGCTCAATGTTTACATAAGATAAATCACCTGATCTCTAGAATATGAGCATGGTTACATGATTATAGTTACATGATAGAATTGGGTATGCATTGGATCAAAATACTGATAAACTAATTTCTCAGCATCTAGGCCACCAATAAGGCTAATCTAACTTGAGTTGGAGAGGGAATTTTAAGGTGGTTCTAGCTATATCATTTGCCTACAGTTCTCAGCAGAACTGCTTATAGCTTTTAGCAGAAGTCTATGTTTATTCAGACTTTTTGATAATTAATAGCTTTGTCATATCTTACAGTTTGAGACTGGCATATTAATATAGAGCTGAAAAGTAATAGCAATAGATGGAATAGAAATCAAGCTAGTGAAAACAGTAAAGGTAGTACAAATAGCTGTAGCACATAAGATAATGCAGATAAAACCTAAGGTAAATACACTATATAATAAGTAAAAAATCTCAGTTAATGCTATATAAATAATAATATATCAGAAAGGTAAATTAAAGTATATTCCCTAATGTAATAATAGACATAGTAAATAATTTAATGGTTGGCCTTTCTGGAGGTATTGCTATAATTGCCATCATTACACTGTAAAAGATCTTAGCAATAAATCTTTTAGTATCAAATCAATGAAAGAAATTGACTGTTTCAAAATTAAGAATTGTATGAGTAAGCAGAACAATAACAATAAAAATCAAATGCTACAATCAAGTATTACATGCAGTGTGCTCACAATCTATTCTTCATATAAGCTTGTTCATTTTCATTTTCTACATGTTTTATTTAAGACATCAAGTTTCAGGTATATTGAAATGCTGAAATAGGAGAAAAAACAGGAATAAAAGCAATGGCAGGCATGTATGGTAGAAATGTAAATGATAATTCACATGATATGAAGCAGAAATAAGTGGTGTCTAATAGGCATTAATTTAGTATCACATTTCAACAATAAAATATTTATATCTCAATAGTAATATATATAAATCCCAACATGTTGAATATTATTAGGATTGCTTGCTTATACTATATATACTAAAAGTATTTTACAGGCAATCTGTAGTAATCTGATAGAGGTATTAGCTATTTGATTGAGAAAAGCTAAATTTAGCTACTGGTGCAAATTTGGCAGGCTTCAATAAAATACTTATATCTCAATAAGATCTTACTTCAGATTATGAATCTTAAATAATATTTTACTCTTTTTTAAATGTGATTGAGGTTGTAAGAGAACTGATTTCTAGATTGTATTCAACTTTATTCCAAGTTTAGTTTAATGATATGCCTACTTTTAGCAGATCTAACTAATTGCATAGCCTATCTGATCTCCTTCTATCATCTAATAATTAGTTCAAAATACTTCTATAGAAGGGAAATAGGTGTGGCACATGCTTTTCATCCAATAGTTATCCCTTGATGCTGAATTAAATCTATGCAGAAATTGGTTTAAGGCTTCCTTAAGGATGAAAGCCTCTAGCAAGGCCCCCAAAATTAGCATGGCTAACTTAATGATAGAATTAGCTTCTTTAAAAGATAGGAAATTAATACAATGCTTATCAATCATTTGCCTAAACTTCTTGGATAAAGATGTAAGATCAGCTAGAAATGTAGCAGGCCTGACAGCAAGCACTAACTCAATGGAGCTCCACAGCATTGCTAGTGGGGCAACCAATGGAATAATTAAATGCAATGCAAAAGAGTGATAAGGAAGTAAAAAAAGTGGGCTTGAGCTAGGAGCTAAAACTTGAGAGCAGAGGATCTAACCAAATGTGCAAGTCATTTCCTCCTTACTCTTATAGCAAGTAATTATATTGAGAAGGGAATGACTATATAATGTACTACTAATGAAATACTACAATTAAGTGATTCAAAATATAGAGGAACATGGGTTGAAGACAAGTGCTCAAGTTATACTATATTTATGCAATTGAAATATATTCATTATTCACTCTGTATCCTCTATCTGATAGTCACCAAAACCAAACATTAGACATATTTATAACAATCACATTGTAAATTAATATAATAATAATAACATGCAAAAGAAAATTTACAAAAAGCAGATAAAAGAAAAAAAAGCTAGATTGCCCAAAAATAGCCTTGCAGCAATTCAATGTCAAATTCCAAATCCATAGTCTCTATATTCATCTTTACCATCCCCATTCTCAACTAATATCAGAATTAAAGAAGGAAAAAGATTTACACTACTGGCCTCACCTACACAGTCCTATAGCTATGAAGATGAAGATAAATATATTCACAAAATATTTTCTTTGATTAAATTTACCTTGACTTCCTAATCCACATCTGAGTCCAAACCCATTGTGCCTGCACTATTACCTTCCTTGTTTGACTTGCTCTGAGGTGGCAAAGATATCTACATTAGTCATAGTGCCTGCATTATTATATATGTGCTCTAATGCTAACAGGAATATAGTTTCATAGTTGTTTTTTACTTCTACTTCTGCATTTGTAATAAGTTTTCAGTGTTGGTACATGCCTTCTCTCCATGACCACTACTATTCAGGTACTTCTTCATTTTAGTATACACACCATCTTTTAATATTTTAGAACCTACAGTATTAAGAATGATGCTTTTCTAATCAACTTTTCTCTCAATCCAGACTGAACTATCTAATACCTTCCAGTTATATTCTACATCCACATTCTGTTTATATAACTTTGCCTCACCCTCTATACTACCAGCTCTTGCTTCTTTAAAACTACATCTACATTTACATTACTACTCTTCACCTCTCCCTCCTTCTACATCAAACCATGCATCATCAAAATATCCTATTGGCTTTGCGTTCACTCCAGCACCTGAATTGACTGCAGCTGCCCCACTAGCATAAGTAGTATATATGCACTAGTGCCCTCATTATAAGGTTAATTGGCAAGTTAGTGCCCAAAACAGTTTTAGAATGAACTAAGATAAATTATTGCATCAGAAGAAGAGTTTGCAAAGGCTGACACATAGATGCTAAGGCTAAGGTGGATGCCAAGACTAAGGCTGAGCTAGCACTGACTAGGGAGGCAAAGGAGGAGGCAGTGATGAGAAGTAGGAAAAGCAGAGTTATTTTAAATAAAAATTAGTGTGCATGTGAGTGGTGTAAAGATGAGATGTGTATAGAACTTGGAAGAGCCTGTATATATAATATATAAGGCCTCATGCCTATGCCTAAGTTCATAATAGCTGCAGGTGATTCAGAGCCTAATAAAAGAAAGTCAAATAGTGGCATTGAGGATGTGAGTGGAAGATTCATTAAAAGGTTCATTAATGTTAGTTGATGCTAATGCTAGTGGTGCAAAGAGAAGTAATTTCAGGTAGTGGAAAGTAACTGAAATATAATAACTGATTGGTGAAGTACAGAACTATTTAATCTGCAAAGCATGTAAGCACTTTCTTGGTTTTAAGAAATTATTACTAATGGGCCTAAGTATTGAAATTGCATTTTCTTGTTGTGAGTCATTTCTATTTTTAAATTGCACATAAGCACTAGAATGCCACATTTAAAGTTATAAGCTCAAATTATAGTGGCATGATTTTCTTTGTTAAATTGCTGCTTTACATCTGGTATTGAATACTATATTGTAAAGTTGCACTAAATTGTTGCTACATCTTTATAAATCAATTGCTTATCTCACAATTAAGTTCATCAATCAAAGTATACAATTGAAAATAGGCTGGGGCTATATTGCCTCTATAATATCCACTGATAATAGTGGAGTAAGTGCCTGTAACTATGTAATAAGAGAAATATCCCATTTATTCTCTTATCATTACTTATTTTAACTAAAATACTGAACAAATTACTTCACTTCAGTAAGACTTTTTGCTATTTACTACTTTGAATAATGCTTGCTTAACATTAGAATGTGGCTGTTCCACAATACTATTTTTTTCTTTGTTATAATTCAAAATTTGTATATGATAAATATTATACTTTTGCATTAAATATATTGTAGCTTTGATGAAGGAGGCTTTATTATTAGTGATTATTTCTTTTAATGCTCTCCAGCAGCAAATAACATCTTTGAACAACTACTTAGCTATAGATTGTGTATTTTTTTTCATTAGCATTCTGAAGTTTGGCTAATAGCATAGCAAACATCATTTTTATATTATTTATTTACAATGTCTTCACTTTAGCATATGCATTATATCTATGTATATTTTACTAAGTAGTAGTGCTAATATAGCAACTATTAGTGGGATGAAAACTTTTATTATTTGATGTATCTAGTATAAGTGGTATATCTTGATATATCACAAAATGTCTAATATATGTGAGGCTACTAAAATTATTTGAGAAGTGTAGCACATATTATAAAGTAACTCTTATATTTTAAATTGTTATGCATTAATTGTAAAATGCATATGCAACTGTTGCAATTAACTACTAGTTTGTGAGTGCCAGAATAGTAATATAACTACAGTCTACTATTATTAAAGAAAAATCTAATACTATACTAAATGAATACTATATATTGTTTATTGCTAAAAATATATTAGTATTCTACTACTATACTTAATAACTATTCAAATTATTAATCTATCATATTATAAAATTTAGTTGCTAAAGCTCAAAAATAGCAGTTCAACTTAATACTTTCTTAGCACTCTCTACAAATATATTTCTTATGCCTGTTTTTCTTTTTCTCAATAATTCTCCTTTTTTTAACCTAGATACTACATTTTATTTATCAATTGCTTCTAAATCATTGTGCTATGCATGTCTTTATAAAAAAATTGCTATTTGTAGTGCTAGAGGTTGTTTATAGTCAATAAATCACATTTTACAAATAGTAGTCTAAAAGAGTAGTGCTAAAAATCTTAAATATATTATAATGGCTTGCTTCTTTTTTCTTTATTCTTTATATTTAGATTAACTCAGCAGAAATTGAAGCTTATTGATTTTCTTTTTTTACATTAGTATTATTAGAAAACCACCTATTTGGAAGTTCCTTACTCCATGTTTCCTTCCAATTTTCAGGCCTTTTTACTCTAATTCACTTGCTACTAAGTGCCTTTGTCAAACTCCTTACTAATTAAACTATAAGAATAAATTTCCTCATTGGTTAAGAGCTTTTACTAGACTCTGAGAAATGGATCACTGTAATATGACTGTGACTATGACATTTGTCACATCAGTCACACAGCATGACATCAATGTGACAGTTATATAACTTAATCTTAGAATATTTTTTATTGATAGGCAAAGTGAATTCTTAAACTTGTTTTCTTTGAATTTTTCTTTGCTAAGTTAACACCTTATTATTTGCATCTATCCTACCTTTATTCATACAACTTTGAAAATTCCTCTGCCAGCTATGTGACTGAGCCACAGCCTTCAGAGGTTGTCTTTACAAGTGTTAGATTTTTATAAGTTTCTTATTTCTTAAATTTTTGCAGATTGCAATTATATAAATGCATTAAAATTAAATGTGATTTTTGATGAGCCTTTAGGCTGGACTTGCTGGTGTTTAATATTATTTGGCACTCATTTCCTTAGCAACTGATTAAATAGCTACTACTAAAAGCTCTAAAGTTATATAGTTAGTTACATACTATATTACAGAATATAGTAATGAACTTATTAGTTGATTTATTTATTACTTCTAAAATTATTTCACTAATTATTCATTGATAAATAAATTAAATTACAAAGCTACATAATGCACATGCTAAGCAACTTAGCAATTGCTAACTAATGTTCAACAAATATTTTATAGTGACAGTTTTATTTTTTGCCAATTAATTAATTATTATGCATGAACCTTACTAACTTTTAATATAATTCATAATAAACTCATTATTTTTTTAACTTTCCCACTCATTTATAACTTTGAAGTCTTGCTAGTGGGATCTTTACTTTTTTACTATTAATACTATACTTACTAATCTAATTAGACATTGATTTAAATGCTTACTTTTCCACTTTTAAGTTCAGATATTATTTG
>QLON01004031.1:0-18490 GCA_003313675.1 Termitomyces heimii
CTACAAACCACTCTCACCGCCACCATCTGACTCCCCTTGTGTTACCCCTGATCAATCTACGTATCATACGCCAATGGAGGTCATAGAAGATAGAGGAGGTCTAAGCGATGTACATAATACACCTATCAGTCTTCCTTCTATTGCGCGTTTGTACCCTGGCATGAAAGCGAACTGGCGACAGGTGGGTGGTTTATCATGATTCACTTTCGAATATTTTGCTGACCATCTATGTCGACTATTTTCGTTGTGTTTCTCGTAGCGCAGGAAGAGAATTGAGGAGGTTTGGAATCTTTTGGAATTGCCAAGTTGCGGAAGTGTCTATTGCGATAGAATGTCAGATATTGGACTAGATGAAGGAGAATTCCAGGAAATTGGGATTGTCGTGTTCAGGGGAGTTCATCGCAATTAAGAGTTGTTTTGATATTAGTGTGCACAAGCATAAGCAAGTTCAAATCTAGGTCCTTGAAAATCGTCGGAGACAAGCTTGCATGAGCGGGCGAGAGAGGGATGCTGAAATTGAAATCCGGAAAGATCAAGGCTCCTTACGTTGACGAATTTCGCATAACATGTTTGCCAGAGTCAAGCAAGTTCATACGTCTCACCTGAATTGGTCTTAATGTTGCTTCCCCACCGTTAGAGCTACTGCGCGGCCACACATCACGCTCTTGCTTCTTTGTACGTCTTTCAGCATTTGTCTCTTTGTCCTAATCTACCTATAACCCTAAGAACTCTCGTGGATATACAGATACGCACACAGATATACCCTCAGTCATCTATAAGACTGAGGGTACGTCACTATACAGATAACCTTTTCTTGACTGACGTCGTACCAATAGAAGCGTACTCACAAGTGTTTATTAGTGCTCATATCAGGTGTCATCTAGTTATAATGCCCACCATGAATATTGTTGTATTACTGCGAATTCTATTGACAGCGACTAAAGATTCATAGATTTGATCATTGATGAACCTCCTCATCATAGGAATCCGTCTCTACTTCCTCAAATCGCATAGTATCAAAGCGCGTATTTTGCAAATCTCCATGGTCGTAACTTTCACGGAGACGAAGTGTCATCCGACATGCCAGAATACTTGATAAAGAAAGTTGTAAACTAGTATTTGTAAGTCATGAGCAACAGTAAGACAGAATTTACTATACGCACATAAAAATTATATAGCTGGCTCCCGATAGAGCGTTGACAGTAGGAAGAGAGACCAACAATGCAATCGAAACGGCTAGAGAGCAGATGTAATAGAAGATTCCTGCATATAAATAATTTCAGTTCCTGATACTTCTTTGAAAAATGGCGGTACCGTCAAACTGAATAAGTCGCATGAGCTGGCTATTTGTATTTGAGATGATTTCTGCTCAGGAAGTCAACAACTTCTGGCTTGAGAAACTTATACGACGTACGATCTAGACACGCTTTCCGCAAACAGAGGACGATTATGACTATGTGCTGATATTAGGCTAGGACGCTTCATGGAAATCGAGACGAGTGACCGAAGTAAAAGATAACAATGAGAGAACTAGTAACAAAAGGCTGGAAGAGGAAACCTCTTATATCTGGATCCGCTTCGGCTGAGCTGCGAGTACACATACTCGTCCTATACACCGAACTGTGGGGACCTGTTCCTCCGCCGCAAATTTTAATCATAGAACTCGTACAAGCTCTGGAGGACTCACCCAGCTCCTTGTCCATGTCGGCCAAGACAACGCCCGCAGTAAACAGCATTGCAAAGAAGAACGCGGCCAAAAACAATAGGATTTTCCGGCTACGTGCCCACACTGTCCATGTCCGCAGAGCGAATATCGCTGACGATTGGAAATCGTGAGGAAAGGCTGAAAGTTCATGAGCAAGTTATACCTTCTACGATGGCTATACAAATATAGGCGGTCCCTTGGAGGTCGCATGAATCAAACAAGTCATTGTCAGTACGTCAGGAGCCTCACACACTGAATAACTGAGATATATTTGACAGTTCACGTGAAGTACTGTTTAATGAACAAAGACGTGAGCGCGAATGCAACTGCGTTGTACAACATGATTCTGACAATAGATACCAAGTGGTAAGATTACCATCGGCTGAAATCGTGCAATGATATACAGGGCCTTTGGTAAGGTCCAATTAGACATCCAGATAAAGGAGATTTCGTCTGAGAATGTGCATGCATGGTCATATAACTGGTGAGCCTCTAGATTTAACGCAGAACGACAGGCACAAGATGCGACGAACACATAAGGTAAGGCAAGCTACTGTTTTGTTGTTTAAGGGTATAGTTTGACTTATGAGAGATTTTAGTACCCACCATTCATGCATTGGACCAAGAAGCGCTAGAGAGGTCTTAGCATGCATCCATCGTCGAAGGATATCTAGTCGTTCAACTCACTGAGAAGGCGGTCTCCGCTTGATTTTCGAGTTCAAAGGTTGTCGTCGCATTCATATTAGCCTGTGGACGTGGGTGAAATGGTGAAAGAGTGAGTAGACGCGAACTTTATGTGCAGTGACTGAGCTCACTTCCGAAACAATGATGTGAATATCAATCCAAAGGTAACTTGATCTCAGTCATAACTGGAGATACATTTGTAACCTCTGCAGAGGCCAAGAGTCAGGTCCATCCCAGCGATCAGACTAACCAATTGGATAATGGTCAGCAGCTGACAGAACAACGGTCAGATTTCAACATTCAACGTTCATCTGTCACTACTGATGCATGATGAGGACATACCTTGACGGACACAGATATCACAGCCATAACGATGACTTATGTCCATTTTGTCATTGGACCAGGTACATCACTGGTCACAGATCCTTGATCGTCAAGTACGGTAATATGAGCCACTTGCGCAACTGCACAGTTGTACAGCCCGTGGTCAGTCAACAAATGGCTGTTGAGCGATGCTTAGAATGACCGTCCTCAACGTGGGAAGCCAGTCTATACTCCTGATCAGAACTTCAACAGGTGACACAATAACAGGTGCCTGCCGTGCCAGGAACATGTAACTTGCATCTACAACATCCTGGACCATACTTCACTCCGGAGGAACAAAGATAGTCTGGTGAATAGAGGTCGACGTTGAAGGTTGATCTTTGATTCATCACGACGTTGCCAGACTGCAAGGTTCCGCACATGAATGCATCTAGAGTAAAAATAGACAAAAATTACTCCCAACATGTTGATCATGCAAATACCGTGAATGTCTGTAGCACAGAAGGTCGTTTAGTTTCCATGTGTCCTTGAAACATGTCTGGAGATCGCAAGCGACATGGAATCTATTGCCGAGGTAAGCCAAAAAAAAATAATTATCAAAGATTGTCCTCAGTTTCTGGTGAGAAATCGATGAAAAGAGTAGTTCGACCCGACGAGATTCAATATCTGACTGAATATTTGTTCTCACGTGCATTCTTGAGGAATTCTCAAGTGCGGCAAATCCAAGCGCAAGTGATTAGATCAAATGATTACATTATCTGAATTCGTCTGCTTCCGATTAGATCTGTTCGTTACGCTGGGTTTGCCGTGCAGCCGCTGATACCTGGCAGATAGGCGGAATCGCGTTTCGAGCTTTTTAAAGTACTGCAAATGTGGGAAGTAGTGTTAAACATCGAGTGTGTTGAGAGTAGACTTGCACCGACACTACGTCATACGACCGATTATGCAAAGACTTCCTTTTGATGGTATCTCTCTCTCTTTTTGTCTTTATCGACTTGGCACAGCTGGCTGGTTTGGCGATCGGTATTTGCCAGTCTTTGTTTTTTTTAAATATCTAATTGCATAAACGAACCGCCACCCTCTGTCGTACAACCTACATTCGGTGTGACTGAGGACTAATTCGTGTATAATTTTACAGAGTGATCTTCACACCCATCTATACATGGTGACACCTGATACTCCCAGGTAGAAGATATGAATTTAATAATTTGCCACCATATGATTACAGAAGAATTATTAATGACTTGAAAACAATATAATTATTAGTCCTCAGTCCGATACAAGTGACTGTATGAAAACTGTACCTCAAAACAATATATATATATATAAATGCCATTCTATGACACAGTCAGTGATTGTATGTCGTCAATGTGTAAGTAAGTCACCCTCGTCTGATATAAGTGACTGAGGGTGCTATCTTACGAGAGGTCCAATTATATATACGTATACATGAACAATGAGGACATTGTTTCCAGTGCGACCGGTCAATACGTGACAATACAATGCAGTGGCGGCCCTAAAAAGAGTATGTGATAATGTGATTTAATACCAACACATAGGAGGAGGAGTTTGTTATACTGAAGAGGTACCCAGTTGCAACGATTCACCACGTAGGTATCTACGTAGCTACACAGGACTTCGTATATAGACACTCGGAGTTCATGTTGAGGGGAAGATCTTGGAGCTTATAGACATGAGACTAGAGGGCATCATGTCATCTATCGCGGTATTTCCTTGAACACAAACCGAGGCACTCCATCTTCCTGGAGTATCCATCGCCTTTCGAGCCTACACCCCCTTTTCCTCGGTATCCAGACACATCTTACATACCAATATCCAAACCCAATCAATGACACCAGGTATGCAACAAATACATGTAACTTTGAAAAACCAATCAATTTTACTGCACAAACACAGTAATAGGAGTGCATACCCAATATGGGAGTCGTTCATACACTCTCGACCCATTCGAAGGCGGGATAAGCGGAACGACAACAAGGAACAGGTTCGAGAGAAAGAATAGGATGATGATAACCTTTGGCGCGCGGAATGGTGGATTCCAGTCCCATACGCGGTATGCAGGAGTATAAAGAAGAAGCAGGCCAATCGCGACGAGGGTATTGATGATTGTGGAGGAGTAGGACGATACTAAGATCTTCAAGTTAGCCGGCGAATAGTAGGTGCATTTGGTACATGCAATTTATCATGAATATGTACACGTCCCCTGGTGGTGGTAGAAGCATAAACGCGCATGAAACGATGTATTGAGTGAAAAAACCGGCCAAAGGGGCATCAAAGGGTTTGTTGCTTGCAAAGAATGAAGGGTAGGGAAGTATCCCTTCTCTTCCAAGTTCCTGAATGACTGAAAAGTGTCCATAAAACTTTCATATTGTGTTGATCCAGACTCTACCTCGTCCCTGGGCGAATTGACCGGCAAGAACGTTTCCAAGCACGGAAAGGGCTACCAAAACACTGAGCGCCTGTGTTGACGGTATAAGAGAAGGAATCGAGCATTTTAAGATTTAAATGACCTTTTCTGTCGTTGGTCCATAAAGGTTACGGAAAAATAATGCACTGAAAAGGGTAGATCAATAATCAGCGATGACGGTCTGTCAAGGCTTGAGAAAAGACTCGCGCGACAATGATGCGGCTCTCAAGGATATCGCCTTTCGATACCACTGCAAAATAAGCCACATTCACGAACATATATACGATGATTACGAAAAGCATGGCCAAAGGTGCTGCCCGCTTTATAGTTCGAATGGGGTCTTTAATTTCTGACAGAGCGTAGTTGGCATTCGAGTAGCCGGTACAGGACCTGAAGTAGGGAATAAGGACAGACGGCAGTCAGAGACGACAAACCATACCAAATGACGCTATACATCCCGGTAACAAATGCATTTACATCCGTCCCACTTCCCTCCCACATTTTATCCCATTCTAGGTTCCTTGATTTCTCATACCCTTCACGAATGGCAAAGCCGGGAACGCCGGCCAGACAGAATAGGCCAGAAGCAGATATAGCGAAGAGAATTAGAAGCTTAGAAAAACCTAGAGCATTCTGGAGAAGTAATCCGAATTTGTGCATCGTTCCGTGGGCCAAAAGACAAAAGGTGAGACAAAGGAAAGCGACCAAACGGGTATTCCATCGATTTGGTATCATGTCGAGAGAGTGAATAATGTCTGATTTGATAGCTGAAAAAAAAATCATAGTCAACCAGTGAAAAACTCACATTCGCCAAAGACAACGCTATTGGCAGCAGCGGAGCCCTGGATTACGGTGAGCTCCATGATTGTCAAGATGGAAATCAACAAATTCACAGTAATGAGAGCATATACAGAAAATGCACATGTCGTCAAAAACTTGGGACGCCGATAAATGAACTCGAGATAGTTCTTCTCCCCACCACTTCGTGGAAGCCCCTGACAATTTAGTAGGGTTATACATCTCCTCTAAACCATGAAAACTAACCGTTCCAAATTCAACATAAACCATTGTCCCCGCAGCGGCAATGAGTGCCCCAATAAACCACATTGTCAACGCGACACCAACGCTACCTGCGGAACGTAGAATTACGCTAGGTGTTGCATAGATCCTTTATTACAACCAAGCAACGGTTGCTGTCAGATAGCACTGAGCATCATGACAGGACGTGAATGCGAACCCAGTTCCAATAACGCGGTTGAATATGAGAAATACAACACTAAACAGTCCTACGTAGTCGTGAGCATTTTTACAGTGTAATATCTTAAGACACTATGGGATGTACCTAATTGTCGCTTGGTGCGTGGAACATCGTCAAAGGACTCTCCAGCCTGTTCATCTACCCCACACGTAGGGATTGGTTAACTTCTGAGTTGATGAGGACTAACCTCTTCCGTGGATAGCTACACCATCTAGCGCACTTCCATGTGGGTTTAAAGAGGCCAAAGTCGCTCCATACGACACACGGAGTTCCTGTGGGTTGAGAAGATAATCAGTGTCATCCCCGAACCTAACAGACATCTGTTAGATATCTGAGAAGGCCAGAAGATGCCAGATGGAAAGGGTAATTGTTAGGAGCAAATGTCTATGCCAAATTCTCACTTGCTCAAAATGTATGCAACTGATATCGGACTCGTCATAATTCAAGCCACCATAAATTCCTCTTTTTTTGTGATTCTAAGGTTTCAATTTGCAAAAATTTGCAAGGTAGGTAAATCGGGTATTGTTGAGCATCCCAAACATAAATAGTGACCTAATTCACACATCACGAGAATCTGAGATTTGAAAGCTTAATCTGGGAGAATAGAACACACTGTATTTAGAAATAGATGGTGAAGTAACGACCCAAGGATAGTTCAAGTAGGATCTATCACGTTCAGAGTATGTCGTTTTACATCACTTTAAACGACTTCACAACTCCCGAAAGAAACCACCAGGCGTGTATCGCCTAATCCCTCGTATCCTCCATTCGAAGTTCCATGGCACGTAGTGATAACGTCCAAGAATACATCGTTACAGTTCTCCCTGCTTGAGAATTTACCCTGGTGGGACGCCGATGCTACGCCATAAACGAGATTCGCGGCGGCGGCACGCCAGTTAACCTTACAGTACTGCGCAGCAAAAGTTTGCCTATGTCATGTCAAAAGCCAAACGACGAATAATCAATATTGGTTATAAGGGAAAGAGAGAATACTTACAGCGTATCCTCATCCTCCCACATAGAACCAGTGCATGAATTCGCACGCCAGCAAATCGCCGCTGAGGCGATGGACGCGGCGTAGAGTACTGCGGCGGGAACAGTGACAGAAATACGCATATTCGTTGTAAGGGTTACTGGATTCGAGTGTAAGTCAGAACAGTCTCAAAAGCTCAAGGGTTGGACTGACCACAAGCTAGCAGGGTGCGCTGTGGGTGACTGAGGTGTTCAACCAACTTGTCTTTTAAACCAAAGCCGGAAAAGAGTTACGTTATTGAAGAAAAATGAATGTATACTTTGCTGACAGTGGCGCTCTGAAGACTGACTAGTATACGTACGGGAATATTGAAGCAAAACCGAGCGGAGCGGATCAGTGTCAGGTGAAAGGCTACTGAGTAAAACGGAACACGACGGACCACATTGTTGTCCATGACGATGAGATTTCATAGATCAAGTATTCGGGTCGGTAAAAATTTATTAACAACAAATTAGGGCTAGTGTGTTTGAGTGCAGCTCCAGGCAGAAAATGCGAGCGAAGGTATGAGTGCCAGGCGGAAAAAGCTACTGAGTAATGCAAAACACGGCGGAGCACATTATTGTCCGTGACAATGAGATTTCATAGCTCAAGTATCCGGGTCGGTATACATTCATTAAAGGCTAGTGTGTTCGAGTGCAGCTCCAGGCAATAAGGATGATGGATCTCGGGACAAGTATCTAGTTTAACGTGACAGCGTTGGCGAGAGTGTATACGTCCCAATTGAAGCGAGTAGATAGCAGTGTTCAAACAGACTTTTTCAACGGAAGACAAGGTGGCGTGAGTGGCGAGGGCACCAAGTCCTAGACTTGTTGTTACGTATGAGAAATACTGCCCAGATAACACAGAAAGGAATTTCGGTAAAAGCTAGCTGACAACGCATAGACTCTAGGGAAATTACCACTTTGGGCTCTGTGTGGACTCGAAGGACTGATGGTTGTTGTTATAAGCACCAGTTGTGACTCACTCAAGCTGTTGCGTAATATCCAGTGGTCCTCGGACTCAGGAGATCTTGTCAGAGTGAGTAGGGAAGCTGCTTGAAATTATCAAATACCCGCAAGGCAGGGTCGTCTAGATCGGACACCACGTGACCAGACGGTCTGGCGAACGTATCCATCCTCACCGCGCCCTTGATTTTGTCTGTCGATGTAAGATGAGTACTGCTGGGGCAATGGCATCTTAGTTCGTCCAATTTCACTGCACCAGATGATATGGTGTGACCTCTCCTTTGATCACTAAGTCATTTTTTGCAGTTCTAGCCATTGAATAACTCTTCTAGATCTTTTCTGTGTGATGTTGGTGGCGTTAGTAGTCTCTCCCTTGGAGACCCGAATTCGTCCCCATCTAATTGACAAATAAACAAGCAATCGGTTGGAACCTACGTAATTTGGTGAGGAGTTCTAGTTCCATCTGAAACATTCTTCTAGTTCTGATCAGGTTCTAGGTGACTTTCTAATAACACACTTTACTATTCTAATACTCACTTCCTTAGCTGCGGCTTAGATATGGTTAATTGAGTTCCTCGTGTTTTGCATCACGGGAAACAGCGATGGATCAGTCGCCTAACTTGACATGGTGTTCCATCCTTTGATGGACGCACTCGTCCAGGTCTCATACTCTCATCTTTTCTTGTTGAATAGAAGTCAAGGATCCGACATTACTTTAGCATCAGGAATGTAACCATGCATCATGTCATCAATCTCTCTATCATATAACTCACACGGTTGCCGCCCACGAGGGTGGTGGCTGGCACAGAGTGAGGTCCGCCATCAAACACTCTGTCCTCCAAGCCCTATATAGAACTCCTCAATTCATGTTCAAAATCCTGCCTGCTCATGGCTGAGCCCAATCTTTTGCGGAATAGGAAAAACGAGCGGGAAGTGACAGACCCTGTTACGCACCTTCCTCTCGTCGTCCACGACCATGCGGAAGAGGAACTCGACAAAATCCCGTCACACCCAGTCAAGGCACTAGACGAGTTCTCGCCTGAACCTCAGAAGGAACATAATGAAGTCGATGTTGATAATAACTACCGACATGTGTCGCTTGAGCGTGTCTTGGAAGAAGAGCTGCGGAGGGGTCGGTGGCGTGTACCCGGCGACTCAGAGGTGGAGAGCAAGACCAAGATTGAAACAGCAATTGTTGCGACATTAGTGACTGCTTCAGGAGGACCTGGGGGCTTAGTGGCTTTGTGGGTGTGGAGCAAGTTCCTGGGTCGACCGGGGTTCGGTATGTTGGAGCTCTTTGCTGGCGTGTGCGGATCTCTGGTGCTCGCGATAATGGTTGGCGCCTGTGTTCTTTTCTTGCCGTTCTCGACGCTTCTCCAAATTTTCCGCAAAGGATTTCTTCAATCTCGACTCAAGTCACTTCCATTTCTTAATCAGTCACAAAACGTCACCCAGTCCGATCACGCAGATGCCATTCAATGCCCCGTCGCAGACGTTTCTGCTATCCAACTTGACACCTTCCAATCTTTCCAACCCCCTCACAAATCTCCAGAATCCGCGATATGGCTCAATTCCCTCCTGCACTCCCTTTGGCCAATTGTCAACCCTGCAATCTTCACGTCCATCGCCGACATGCTTGAAGACGCCCTCCAAACCTCGCTTCCTTCCTTTGTCCACGGCGTCCACGTCGCCGACATCGGCCAAGGCTTCGAGCCCATGCGTATCCTCGGCATCCGCTGGCTCGACCCTGGACGCCTGCGAGCAGACCTATTTAATATCGAGGTAGCGGTTGCATATCGTGCGAGGACGGTACAAAGGGAGAAGGGCAAGAGGCTGAAAGACCGGGCGGAGAACGCGCACTTGTTGATGGAGTTTCTCGTTCCTGGTGGAATGGTTATACCCGTGTGGGTCGAGTTGACGGGGCTTCTTGCGACTGCGAGGATGCGTGTAGAGTTGATGCCCAACCCGCCGTTCTTTGCGCTTTGCACGTTGACTCTTCTCGGCCAACCAAAGACTACAATCGCATGCACACCCCTCGCGAAGAACTTTTTGAATCTGATGAATATACCTTTATTGTCGGACTGGTTGCAACACATTATCGATGGTGTCATCTCTGAGTACGTTGCGCCGAGGAGCTTGACATTGGACTTGAAGACGATGTTGATGGGTCAAGAGAAAAAGGATACACAGGCGGAGGGGGTGCTTGTTGTGACGGTAAGGAGCGCGAAAGGCTTTAGTGGCGGGGATGGTGGGAATGTTTTTGCGACGAAGGATGGGAGAAAGGGCGACACATATGTCCAGGTGGGGTGGGGCAAGTGGGGTAAACCGCTGTGGTCGACAAGGTATGTGATCTCAAGTACTTCAATATCATTGCGTCACTTCAGTAACACGTTAGAGTTGTCAAGAGCGACGGCCATCCTGTATGGGAGGAAATGACAGCTCTTCTTGTCGGTCCGGCCGAGACGAATGCGAACGAGTCGCTAAGACTCCAGCTCTGGGACTCTGGTACGTTCATCTCGCCCTAGGACTCCATCGATGTTTCAACAACTATCTAGATCTCTTCACCGCCGACGACGCTCTAGGCACCGTAAACTTTCCTCTCAAAGATATCATATCACACTCCTCTAATTGTTTCTCTACTCATGAAAGCCCCTTTACCGGAGCAAAAGGGAAGCCACGTCGAGGTACACTCTCCTGGGAATGTGGGTACTTCCTCAAGACGACGCTTGAGCAACATCTCGCTGAGAAATACGACATCAGAGGAATCATGCGTCAAATTGAGCAGGGAGGCGAGGAGATGTGGAGAGTCAATACTGGAGATCAGAAAAGCGGGGAGATCAAACAGTATTTGAATGAAATGCAGGACATGATTGCTACGTCTCCGCCAAAGGCTATTTGGCCGAGTGGGATCCTCCGTATCGAGATCGAGAAGATTGAGGGTCTTGCGATTGCAAAGGTCGGGGAGCATGGAATTGGAGAGGGTGTCGTGGATGATGAGGCGGGAGATCTACCGAGTCCGTACTGCACGGTTATCATCAACCACCAGAAGGCGTACAAGACGAGGACGAAAATGAAGTCCAACAGCCCTTTCGTAAGTCCCAATCTTTGTTACAAGGTCCACGTCGCCGCTGACTACCTTCATCATCAAACAGTACAACAGCTCGACGGAGAAGTTCATCCGTGACTGGCGAACGACCACAATCATGATCTCCGTGCGCGATGCGCGCTTACACGAAGCCCACCCGCTCCTCGGTATCGTCGTTCTCCCGCTCCAAACCCTCTTCACGAATCGCGGCACATCGCACCTTACCGACTCCTTCCCTCTCGTCGGCGGAATGGGATATGGGCGCATGCGTGTCTCGCTCACGTTCCGCAGTGTCCAGCTGCAACTCAAACCCTCTCTCCTCGGGTGGGACATCGGCAGACTCGAGATTGAACCACATGTGGAGGAGTCGTCTAGTCTTCCGCCGGACCTTGCAGCGTGTCGGCTTGTATTCCGCACGAGGAACGGGATGTGCAAGATGGATGCGCATGGAGATGGGGGGTGGAGATCGCGCGCGGAGGCTCGGTGCGTTCGGCTGGCGGTGACGAGGCGCTACGCGTCGTGTCTTCTCATCGAGTTCCGGAAGCAAAAACATAAAGCTGTAATGGGACTCGTGTCGGATCGGACGCCTGCGTTTGCGGTTTTTTGGTTGAAGGACGTATCTGACGATCAGGATGTCGAGCTGAAGCTTGCTGTGCGTAAGAACGAGCGTGGTGCGCTGGCGAGGGCTGAAGTGAATTGTACGGAGGATGTAGGAGATAAGGTTGG
The DNA here is from genome assembly GCA_003313675.1 of Termitomyces heimii. NCBI lineage: Eukaryota > Fungi > Basidiomycota > Agaricomycetes > Agaricales > Lyophyllaceae > Termitomyces > Termitomyces heimii. The sequence goes on from QLON01004031.1 coordinate 12,188, forward strand.
AGAGATCACCGTTCGGCTGAGGTTGAGGCCTGGATTGGGCAGTTGCCACCGAGAGGCGGCGGGCAAGGATGTGCATATGAAGCAAGTTATGGAAGTGTTAAGATGTGCGGTGGAGTCGGGGGAGGTGGAAAGTGATGCTCTTGAAGAAGACCATGAGAGGGACGATTCGAGTGGAGAGGAAAGTGAGGGATCTTTGAGACGGACAGACATGAAGAAGAATGAGATGCATAGAAAACATCCGAGTCTGATTGAAAAGATGGGCGCGAAGATCGCCGGGACGTTTGAACACCACGAGCATGATTTTAGTTATGAGAGGGAAGTTTAGTGTGATTGTGTATTTTTTTTTCGCGGAACCTAGCCAATGCTTAGTACGTAGAACTTTCTTGCGATCCGTCAGTGGTCTTCCACCAGTGCCACGGCTCTGTTGGACCTTGCAGGTTTTATCAAAGAATGTTCCATCAGTACCGTTCTATGAAAGCGCAGCATCAACGACTCCGTTCCGATTCATGCTCTTTCTTGCCGCTTCAGGACGCTATTATCATGTGCATCATTTTGAGGAAACAAAGGTCCCTTTTCGAGTCCAATTTGGCATTGAAGAATGGAGCGCTAGGACAAACGCAAAGACTGGACCCATACTCATTATTCGCACGAAGAATAACTTTGAGTCGATAAATCAATAAGTACGCGGGCTACAAGATTCTCCCCCATTTCTACAGAGAAACAAGATGCGACGATGTGTAAATCTCCAACGGCTCATTCTATCCCACAATCAGGAAAAGTCGCGTCCATACGGTACATGAAGTTGTTCTGGACCTTCGGCGCCCTTCCCCATAGATTGATTTTTTAAACTTTATACACACATGGCGAGATCAGGGTCACTTGTAAAGTTGACCCTGGAACCGCGGATCGTCGATTATATGTAGTCCACGTGTTAATCAAACTTGCCTCAATGGGGTTCTAAGATAACAAGAAATGAGTAATTTTAATGGCGTCCAAAACAACCCGAAGCATGAGGAAAGCTATATATGATACACTGCGGAGGAGTACAAGGGAGATGCATACAATACTATAGGTGTTACACATGTCCAAATGAGCCATAAAAAAGAGATGAGAAAGAAAGCGACCGGAAGCTTCAAATACCCGCGAGGGAAACCTTGGCGATAATAGGCTTGAGATGATCATCTGAAATGTATTTTGGTGTATTGCTGTTGCGAGCAATTTTAGAGCCGAGACTCTGGGTACGGGGAGAGATAAACCAAGCCGTACAGAACATTATCAAACGAAGACGTACTATGATGTCTCCAGAACGGATAATCCTAGCACCTGTGATTTTATTGCTATTCAAATAGGTACCAAAAGGTGTGTCGAGGTCACGAATATATACCTGCGAGATACGGGAGGCATGAGTATCACATTGATTAGGAAAAGAAAGATGCTAACGTTAAGACCATCCCACCATACTTCAGAATGTACGGAGCTCAATGGAAGAGGCGACACCGAAGCATCTCCACCGGGCTTCTGCGGTGAAAACCAGCCGTTTGACGGTGAAGCGATACGTTTTTGAGCCCGAGAATCAGTGTCTGTCTCCGCCCCAAGTTTTACTGTGACGTCAAGAGGAAGAGTGATGTATTTTGTCTGAAAGGGAAAGCTCCCGGCAACGGCAGAGAGGCAAAGTGTCGGGCTTGCTGACATGCTCATGACTAGATGATAGATTGTATAGCGCGATATGAAAGAGAGGATGAAGTATACGATGAAGGTTCGACGGTGAGTGAGGACTTTAAGTAACGATAAACGCCTTTCTTTATAAGAAACAGTCTCGAAAGAAGTTCTTGTGCAACGCTCAGGGCCGGAGATATTCTTCCAGATTGTCAAAGATCTCTTTTAGATCGACAAGTGTGGATAGCGATAGCCGGAGCACATTCCGAGCCTTTGGGGGGGCATTTCTAGGCTCCATATAGAGACAAGAAGGAAGCCCGCGACCTCCATTTCTGGGGTGGACCCTAAAGTTAATTGTCAGGAAGCAGTGTGGCTGCAGTGGATTTCGACGAGCTTTTAGTGTTGCCCTCACTCCGCCAATTGCAATCCCATACGGCGCAATGCAGGTCCCTTCGTCGGTTAAATCATGATCACCATGATTGGCTCGGATTGGAGAACTATATCCAGCCTGCACATCGTGGAAGGTTAACAACTCGATTCACCGAATAAAAGCCAAGCGTTGTCAGGGACTATGTGGACATTCAAGTTCAAGTATCAATCCACAGACCCATGTTGCCAAAGGGCGATTTGAAGATCCATAGCACACGGTCATCAGATCAAAATGATGCCTTTTCTCGACCAAAAGCTCAGTGCTCAGTCTCCACGCGTACGAGTATCCTGAAAAAGGTTTCTTTAGAACATCCGGGTCCGGCCCTCAAATGCACGTGACTGGATTTTTCGTTGAGAAATATTTACGAGACTTAAATTTAGCAGTTAATGGTTCTAGCGCGAAAGCGCACCTACTGGGGCACCTTGTAGATTTGGAATGTATCACATGAAGTCCGCCATTCTCAGCAAGCCCAACTCTCAGCGGAAGCGGACTTGTGCCACACAGTTGGGGTCTCCGGTGAAAGCCGGCCGGCACCGTAGGATACTGTAAGGAAGACGGCATACGAACCCATGTAAGTATTCCGCACTTGAAATAAAGCCGAACGGCCAATTCAACAACAACACCACACAGTGTGATCGGTATTTTTCAATCTGTTCATGTAGTGCGTGTGATACCTTTGTTGGTCGTTTCCTCAGTGCCTTGGACTTTCCATGTTTGACTTTTGGGTGCTTCATCAGGAGCCATCAATTCATAACACGTGTGCCAGTGTTGATTAAGCGTGCGCCAATGAGGGGTGATTCGACATCTCGGTGGTTCCTTTTTATCTCGTTTATTTCGTTTCACGATGAGTGACCCAAGCTCCGTTTGAAGCTCATTCCGGAGATGCACGCAACAAATACGCAACAATACTAAGGCCCTTACTTTGCATTTTTCCATTCATTCAGGGTTGCTTTCTCACTGACATCGAAATCCAGACACATACTTACGCTCGGCGAATGCGGAATCGATTCATTGAGGGATCCTGAGTTCAGGCACTCTTTAAATCCGGCCTTGTCCTCCGTGAAGACGCGTCCAGAATCATTTCCTTCTAGATCGTCGAATCATGTTCTGTTTATGTTACTGCTTAACTTCTGGTCCTTCTTTCCGTTGAATAATTACCGCAAGATGCGCTCAATTCCAGATTCACTCCAAATAGCCACTTGACGTGTTTCATTGTTATTAGCCTATTGGGGTAGCACGAAAGGCGGTTGAGCTCGTGTTTCTGGATGGCTTTCAGGATCATTTCACGCTTTTTGATGCTAAAACCTCGCATCAGGCCATATAATCAAAATAAGACGTCGATGAAAAATGTCTGAAAGTGCATTTGTGAAGACCATAGACGATTATTTCATTCCTTTTGTATGTCCCTTGTTCAGGAGCCATTTGACGAAGGCTGGTCTCTGGGATTAAACCTTCTCAAGTTTCAACTGACTAGTCTAATTTCTGTCAACTGGTGCGCGTTGGCCGCACTTTGAGTGTCTATTAGAGTCTTATGAAGTCAAGCAGGTTAACGGTATATCTATGGAGTGAGCAATCTACAAGTACGAAAAGGGTCAGAACGATTTTGACAGTACCTGAAACGTAAAAACCCGAGTTGATTTGCTATCGTTCTAGAAGTAGAGGCTTGACCACATGAACAATCAAAAATACATCAACTCTTAGAAAAAAGAATCTTTGGTTATCTGAATACCAAGTAGACTGCTCCAAGTCGCCCGAGCCGGCCCCTCAAGGAGCGATAATCTACAAAATGAGTATACGACATGTAAAAAGATGAAAAATAGTCCTTAATCAGCAACTATCGAGTAATCGAACCATACACTTCAATGAAGGTGAATAACGATAGTCTTAAACTACTTGACGTTACGCAGAACGGGCTTGAAAAAGTGGTTACTATTCATGGTCCCTCAGCTGGTGCCACTAGTTTTTTTTTCCTGTATGGTTCTGACTGACGCCAAATCAAATCCGCGGTTGTCACTGGCAATGATAACCCAGCGTATGTTTCGAGCCACAAGTAGTCACATCGAGAAAAAAATGCTTTACGCACTGAATGTGGGACTCAGGAGTACCCTAACTCCACTCTTCCATTTCGCCAAGGAGTGAGATCAGTAAGTAACCTTCAAAAGATCAGCCGTTAGGTCAATGATACTGAATTTGACCGACATCGGGCGTTTTAATGAAAGCATTCCAAGTAGAAGGAAGGGATGTGGCAGAATTGGGGCCATTGTAACTTAAGGGCACGTAAGATATTGTCGATGTTTGAGCCATATCTCCTCTGGTCAGGAAAACAGCCGTGTCAGTCAACGCCTCCGTAACATCTCCGTCTGTTTCCAATAAGACACGATATAGCCTCATCACTACCGATGCTGAGCAGGATTGTCTTCCTTTGTCGGACACGAAATTCATTACCGCACAACGATTATCTCAGGACGTTCTGTAACCTGAACGCCACGAAGGCTCCGGACCGTAAGATAATGGAGAAATAAAATACTGTGCCTTTCGACGTGCCTCGAGGTGCAAATGACAAGTTTGTGCACGACGGAATGTTTCCGCTGCCCCTTATGGCCGAGACAATAATCAAATCTATAGAGCAGGCGCTGGACCCACCCCCGATTTTTCGGACCTTGGTACGGTTAACTTTGGCCCTGAACTGCTAGAACATCCACGCAGGTACATATGATCCCACAAGGAGCTGTTGGAATTCGAAGAATGGAGGAAAAGAAAGATACATCCCTTTGACCTTGGAGTCCAAGAGTAGAAGGTCTGGAACTTCTGTGTCGCTGGTCCTTTCACCCGGAAAAAACGCAAGGAACAGCTTTGTTACACATTGTTGTATTATTTGTCAGGTACCAAACTTCGTTAAAGTGCATGGCTCGCCGAATCTTCAGGGTTTTGACGGATACGAGTCATGCGAGTATGTAAGGTCGGTTGTACGATAGCAGACCTCATTACGTCGCAGCATCAGTAAGAAAACTAGTTATGCTAGAACAATTGGTCGCGGATGACTCGATAGGCAGCGTTTGGGACGAAGTCTACGCGACCTTCCAAGCGTGATGTAGCAAGTAGCATCACGTCACTGATGACATTATGAATCAAATAGACCTGCTTGGTATCCTCTCAATGGTTAGAACCTTATAGATCAGTCAACCCCCAGTGCTGAGACAAGAGTAAGTTTTTAAGGGTAGTTACGTTAGCGTATATGTTCTGTTGAGTATGTAGTCACTCAAACCTCAGTTTAATGTTATAATTGACTGAGGGTGTACTACCATATTATGTGCCGTATTTATAGGTATATGTGTAACAATGGGTGATTAGTCCGAGGGGTACAAAGGAAGAGTGAAAGGGTAGATATTGGGTGACGAACAATGCGAGGTGGACAGTGTGAGGTGACGGTGTCAGTCGTAGTTGGCGGTGTGTTGTAGCCATTTCGTGGGCGTATCGGCGTAAGATGCTAGCCTATTTTAGGCATCGATTGCATCACTCTCAATACCTGGAGCGGATGTAACGGTTCTTGTCTCTACTGATCTTACTTATCTTCCTCATGATTCCTCTTATTGTTCTTTGCCGGTATAGAACCCAGTACTTAATCTGCAGTAGGTAGCTCTTTCCAATATAGGACTTACCAGAGTCCTATAGTTTGCAATAAGGCTCGTGTGACGACACCGTGACCCCACACTGGCGTTACAGTCACCCTTGGGCACTCATCTCAAGGTGTTTAGCCTTCGGTAGATTTTCACCCGTCCCGTACTCTCCCGAGGTATGAAAGGGCGCTATGTAATTTCATAGGCTAGGGTTTTCAATCTTACAACTTTAAACCAGTTCTATCCCGCAAGACTTATAAGACGCTGCACTCTGCCTTATTGGGTAGACGGCCATTACGGTTACATAAGTCATTCAATTCACGCTAGGACCTTGTATTCGCGGCATTTGCATAGATTGTCCGTCTGAATACTTGACTTCACTCATCCACCTCCAATTCTCAACTATTCACTCGTTATGCAGTCCACGGAATCTGGCGGGCAGCCATCGTTCGAGTCAAGACCTCCACGACCGAAAGATGATGCGCTAAAGATCGGTTCCGCGCCAATTGAAAACCACAGGGCAGTCTCTAGTAATCTGGATACCATACCTGAAACCCTGCAGAGTCGTTTTGCAGGTTTTCATAATGAATTGTCAGGACG
>QLON01004043.1:0-20738 GCA_003313675.1 Termitomyces heimii
AAGAAAAGTGAGATAAGATTATCAATAAGGGTCATGACATATCACAGACTGTCATGTAAGTCACCACTCAATAAAGTATACTAATAGGGAGTCATGTTGGAGAATACCGATGAACACCATAAGTGCTGAGGTTTTGATGACCCTAGGGCCAATAGTGTTACCTCAAAGGCTTGTACTTGAACTGCTTTGACCCGCACTCAGTAAAGAGACAACTGTTTAATTCAAGGCATGATGAGAGATGCAAGTTGATGAGTTGAAGAGATTGAGCTTAGGAAAGGTTCAGTCGTGTTATGCAGGAAGAAATGGGATTTCTTGAGTCTGTAAGTTCTTGGGTCGGCTCGCCCACTGATGGAGGGAAAGGGCCAAACTCAAGCCATTGCTGTGAAGTCCTGTAGAACTGGAGGTTCAAAAGGGGCAATATTTGTGAAGGCCATGTAAAGGAGAGAGGAGAGATGAAGTATGTGGATCGAGTCATTTTTGATGTAGAGTTTGTAAGCATTACTTCACCACCTACCAAGAAGCTGGATTTTGTAGTCTGAATATCCTGCTACTGCTGAGGCAGCTTTGCATTGAAAGCTGTGACTGGCATAAAGGCTGGGGTTGGATCTAGCAAGGGCGAGGGCCTCCCTGATGGCATTGATGAAGTAGGAGTATGACAGCACCTTGCCGTCGGGCTGCTCAAAGAGAGTGGTGTTGCTACTGTGGGGCAGCTCATGGAATAAAGCCTTAAGTGCTGAGATGAGGCAGGTGGAGTGCCCTGGTGCAGCGGCAATTGTGATGGTGACCCCCTTGTGAAAGGAGTCAGTTTTGGAAGTGGAAAGGGTGAGCCGTGCATGTATAGTGCCATCAAAGTTAGGGAGAAATTGGATGGAATCCCAAGAGAGGTTAAGGGATGGGGAGTACTTTCCTCCCTTGCCAACTGTGAACTCCCCACTACAAAGTAGTGTGGAGTAGGCAAGGCAGCAAGCCACATAGATGGTGGTGTGGCCAGCAATGACACCTGGTTTGAGCTGAGTGAGGAGGGCTGAGAGGATGGGCAGGGTGATGGATTGGACTAGTTTCTGATCACATTTGCTGTGATACTGCTTGATGCCACATATGATACATTGTACTAGGGGGGATTTAATGGTGTAGAAAGGAAGGCCTGTGTCAACATGGAGGGAGCAGACAGCAGAGAGATAAGCCTTAATGGTCTTGGGCTATACTTGGCCAGTGAAGTGAGCAACCCATAAGAGTACTGCAGGTTCAGAGGCTGGAAGGATGGATCCATTAGCATTATATAGGCTGTTAAGCTGGGCATGGAGAATAAACTGGTGCTATCCTGTTAAGTAGGTTTTCTGCATGGAAGCAGTGAGCCCATGCCAAAGGTAGAATGTGACAGTTTTGGGATGGCGACTACCAAGCAGGAGTTGCTTTGAGCTGAGCTTCTGATTGAGCCATAGTGCAATTTGGAACATGTGAGAAAAGGAAAAGCAGGAAGCAGCATTAGCAATTGAATTAGCAGTAAAGGAGAGCCACTCAAAGTAAAAGGAAAAGTCTAAAGGGCATGCAAATGCAATCAGGTCCTGCATAAACTTTATAGTGGGCAGGGACTTAATCAATAAATTATAAATCACATTGAAAATGGCTTTGTTGTTAACATAGAAGATGATGTGACAGCTGCAGAGGAATTTGCCCCAGCAGAGAATAACATAAACAACTGTGAACATTTTCTTGACCTGTATGTGTTCTGAGTGGAGTGAGCTGTGAACCTTGGACTGAAGTGGCTCTCAAGACCTTTTGTGCTACTGGTATCTGTGAAAATGTCAAAATGGCAGTGAGAGGAGCTGATGAGGTGGACACCATTCCATGTTGGTGCAATGGTGTGCCACCATGTGATGTCTTGATGTGCAGTCTTCAGAATGTGGTGGCAGTTCAAGAGGTGAGAGGTAAATGTGGTGGCAAATTTATGGAGGTTGTGGATGAATATATGTGCTACTGGGATGACTTGTGCAGTGAATTAAAGGAAGTCTGTGAGCTCATCAAGTTCATGCAAGGTGCAGAATCAGCAATTGACCCAGGAGGGAGTAAGTTCTCAGATTTGATTGAGCTTTATGGGAGAGAAATGAACATTCATGGCTATAGAGTTAGTTCCAAACTGAGGAATTCAATGCAAGTAGTGGGGCTTATTATCTTTAAAGGTTGGAATGAGAGCCCCAGGTGTGTGCCAACTTCCATGGCTCATTGGAGTGATGCATTGACAAGTGCATGTGGAGATTCTAGGAGGAAAGTACTCAAGAAGTTATCTAGGAAGTGGTGGATACATGCAGGTAGGTTGCACTAGAGAATCCAGTGCAGTGCTTCTGTGAACAGATTAAAAATGTATGGAGCAGATCTGCCTCTGAATGCTATAATGACATCATAGTAAAAGTTTCCCAGCCACTCAAAGCTAAGAAGTGGCCAATTTTCCTGGCAGATAGGAATGTGCTAGAATGTGAACTTGAGGTCAAGTTTCAGCATTGTTAAGCCTGATCCTAAGGCTACAAGATTGTCAATGGCCTGATCAATCATGTTATATTTGATTGTGACCTTGGGGTCAGTGATTCTGTCATTTACAGAGGTGCCATTAGGCTAGGAGAGATGATGTATCCTATGAATTTTGGTGGAATATTTGCAAGAAACTGCCCCAATAGGTGATGCATGGAAGCCAGGAAGTGGTGGTGAAACAAAGAGACTATGTGTGTGCTCATTGGCAATTTATGATGCAATGTTGGCAAAGAGAGTGGCTATAGTGAAAGAGTCAGCAAAGGCAGACTTCAAGCTTACACAGTGTTTCAACACAGTTCTATCACCCATAAAGCCAAGATTAGCTCTAAATCATATTATTTGTGTTATTAACAATACAAGTTTGTTATCAGGGTATTCACATAAGTAGTATAATCAAGCTTCCTCATTGAGCATCAATGAAACTCAGGGTGTATGGCTAATGATGATGGCTGATATGTTTGCATGAGGGTCAGTGTTGGAGTGAAGTAGAGAAATAGGGAGCATGAGTTCAAAAGGGTCTAAAGCAAGAAAGCCAAATTGTAGTTGAGTGTTGCTCAAGGAAAGGCTCTAGAGAGACTGCTGGGCACCAATGAGACTCTCTGAGCTATGAGCTTAGTCTTTATATTGGTGCTTCCCATGGTCTGACTTCTCATATATAGCATACAAGAGTGGACAGCCTCAGAAACAGGAGTTGGAGAGGCACTTGCCTTCATCAAACTTCCTGCATACTTCTCCTGGATTGGCTTAGGCCCAACCCATGCTTTGGCTCTTCTACTTGATTAGCACCACTTTGTAATATTTATAGATGTGTTTAGACAGCAGGTCATTGTTATGCCAGCCCCATTGTAAATAGTCACCAGTGGCCATTTCTGCATGCTTGCAGTTGAAGAATATAGAGTAATAATCAAGGATAGCCATCCACTCATACTTTACTATGAGCTTTAGCAGGTGTGCTGTATACTTGAAGAAGGCACCCATGGCAGTGTGATTGTTGACATGAAAAGCAAAGATGTCAAAGTATGTTTGGAGTGGGATAAGAACCAAGAATGGGTTCTTATACTTCTTTGCTGCTCAGTTGCTAACTTTCAATTGTTTAGTAAAGCCATTGAAGGTGTATGCTGTCTCTTTATTGCAATTAGTGGGGTCAAGTTTGTGGAAGTTTGCCATCCTGAAGTTATGCATAATGATTGCAATTAACATGGCCATATTAATGTCAGGGAACTGGGTGTAAAGAGAGAGAAATAGTGGGTAAGAACATACTGTAGACTTCTACACTTGGGATTAGTGAGACAAATGAGTTGCCCTGCTATGCTGGCACAGCAGAGGCTGGTGTAGGAGCTGCCATAGCTGGCATAGCATTAAACCTTGCAAGAAGGTTCTTTATCAGTAAAGTAAGTTCTGTGTTAGAGTGAGTTAAACTCTTCTGCTGATACTGTTTCATTGGGTGCCAACATAATAGGTGGAGCTGGGCTGGCTGATGCTCTTATGAACCTACTGTTAGCATCTTTAGGAGGTGTGAGGGAGGTACTCCTCATTTACTGATAAGGTGTATTGTGTGAGTGTGGATTTGAAACATGTGATGTAGCACAATTGATATGAATAGCACTGCAAGTGCAGTGTGAGATGACATATGATAAACAATGGGAGTTTAAGTACATACCTGTAAGCACAGTGTGAGATGACAAGAATGCTCCAGCTGCACTTGTAGTAATTAATAGGATTTAGGACAATAAAAGTAAAGACAAAGATAAAGAAAGTGATACATGTGATGAGGTGAGGAATAGTGGCAGAAAGATAAAGGAAGTGATATGTGTGATGAAGTGAGGAACAGTAGCAGATATCCAATTGGTGCCTGAATTAACCTTAGACAAACCCCCTTCTCCTTGCTCAATTCATTATTTGATTCTTGTGCCACCTATCCACATCTGTTTAAATAACCACATTTAGAGTTTATTTACTATGGCAATTGTCTTGTTAATTGTTTTGTTCTTTCTACTTGTGCTATTCTATATTAAGTAGAATTAACTTTTCTATTCCCTAATAAAACAGTTTATTTGGCTTACAGTATTCAAACTGGCTGATTCTTGTCCTGCAGCCAAAGAATAAACTACATCTAACACTAGAATATTATAAGTAGAAACAATGAAATGATTATTCAAAATGTAGCTATAGCAAAATTTTGAATAAGTGCATTTAGGTTCACCTTTATATATCAATTATGGTCAGCCTCAGAATAAGCATGAAACTACCACATCAACAGATCCTGCTATTTGAGGAGTCTCAGATATACCCTAACAAACTAATAATATCTACAGCATTCTTCAGACTTTATATAAGTCAATTAGTAGTTTTCAGATCACTTGATCTCAAGCAAAAAGATAGTATAATTTCAACTATCTAGACATTTTGACTGAAATAAGTTGGAAATTATGTAAAAATGCAAAATACTGAAGACCTCACATGTTTTTTTAATGCTTTTCATCATAGAGTTGTGGAAAGCCCTGAAGGCTGAGACATTTAGTGAGCTAATTTAATCTTGTTTTTTTTCTATACTTCAACATTAATGTTGTAAGAAGGTGTAGATGTCAAAACAGCAAGGTGCTAAATCAGTTTCTAAACCAATTGTTAGCAAATTATTAAGTGAAACAGGGGATGAAACTGCAATATATCATGAGACTTCCACCTAATGGCATGCAAAAGGAAACTCCATCTTCAATGAAAATACCTTTATAAACAATGCAAACCTTGAATAATTGTGTCAAAGGTTTATCTCATGTTTTTGTTCCCTGTAGATTTGGGAAAAATGTAAGCTTCACTTCAAATTTATATTATATAAGAAAGATGTTTAAGAAAATCATCTTAAAAATGCTTTTATAACATTTCCTTGGTATTTTCTGAAGTAAAATATGTGGCTCCATTAGGATTTTATGTAACTTGTGCAAGGTGCAAGCCCATTGCCTTTACAAACTTCCAATGCTTGTCACAGAATAGAGCTTTTGTAAAAACATCTGCTACTAAGTATAGAATTAATATGCATTGTAAATCCATTATTGGTTTACAAGCTCTGTTAAAGGTCTGGGATCACCTTGACCAAAATTTTGTGGAATAACAAAGCAACATAAATATTCACAATTACTATCAGCAACTTTCTGCAAAGAGATGGGACAGACAGACCTCTATGTCTGATCACATAGGATTTTATCTTAATATATGCCAGACATGAAAGCCAATCATAATATTTGTAATATTACCATCATCAATGCAATACTTTTTTTGTTGCCTTGCTTGCCAACCTGGGAAGTGGTCAAGCAAAATCTGCTATATTGAGGCAATTCATTCACATTTGAAAATGTTATTATGGAGTTAATGTTTGTATACAAATAACTGATAATTCTAATTTAAGAACATTGGCCTTTGTATCCAAGAAAAAAAATTGTTCTAGTGGGAGCAAAGCCGTTTGAAATCGACGCCCAATGACATTTGTCACAACTGTGGCAAAAAGAGTCATTGGAGCTCTAAATGCCCCAAATCAAAGAAACCTAAAGAAAGACTCATCGGAGCAGTTGCCTGATATTAACCCTTTACTGGCGCACTATCGAGATGTTAAGGTATAACATTGTCAAAATAAGTGGAAGAATAGATGACAACCCTGCTGTAGAAATCGACCAAGTCTGCGGACGTAATATACAAGATACCACCGCCAAGGACGTCCATAGAATATGCGTAGGACTCGAATATGAAAAGGGATAGGTGGTTCAATTTCGCCCATTTGTCAATGAATTCAGGGTCTAGGTCCTCCCAACGGTCGAATTTGTCAAATCGTGTGTAATACTCACATAAGCTCCGTGGACGACATGCACCTTTTTCTAGTCCTGTTGTTAGAGGTTGAACCTGTTCCTCAAAGAATGTCAGGGCCTCTGATGCTGTGAAACGCCTCGAAATGTTTCTTGTAGTCATCATGTCGAAAAGGGGCGCTAACATAGGCGCCAACGTTACAAGGTGCTTAATCGGATCCTGAGTCAGATATTGATATAATAATTTCTCAATTCGACCTACCTGGAATTCTTGGCAAAATAGAACACCCAACATCCCGACATCAAATGCAAAGGGATTGAAATCAACTTCCCCCTGATGAGTATCGTCTGGACGCTGCGACGGATAGGTCATAAAAGAGATAAAACTCGGAAGCCGACATTTCGTGGTGTCTGCAGACTGCGGAAACATGGTCGAATGGCCAAAGTCGAATAATGCATAGGTCAACTCCCCCTGAGTACGAAGAGATGCTCGATGGAGGTTATACGCATCATTATCACATCTATCGATGTGGTTGACGAGTATGTTGTCTGTCTTAATATCCTGATGCCATTCTAATCAATACCATCGGCCATTATAGATATATAAGATTCAAGACGCACTCCATGAGCTATTCTGTGTAGATGGAGAAAGTTTAGACCCTAATTACAAGGTTATGCATTGTCCATTATGAGATCATTGTCGCCTAACCTTCAAAAGACAATGTATCAAGTGAAATGCTTCCTTCATACTCCGATAGCCTGGTCGCAAAGGAAAGGAACCCCATCTTAATGTCATGAGTGCTTCGCGGTTTCATTGAGAATACAAAGAGAAACTAAGGCACGAACCGAGGCATGACGGCCAGCCAGTGTCCTTCACAGGCAATAATGTCGAGGATGGGTATAACATTGTGAAAAGTATCTATCGACTTTGGTACACCCTCGTTTTGAAGGTACTTGAGAATACAAAATTCCTCGCTTCCTGAAGACACTGCCTTTATAGCAACATGTCTTCCTTGGGAATCCAGGGCGTATCCAACAATTGCCTAATGACGGTTAAAAATGTCGCATAACACAAGAAAAATCACAAGACGCACTCGCGGACCTGTATTGGCACGAAAGCTGACATCTTCCGCTGGTCCACCGTGATGCGCATAAGGAAAAGATGTTTTTTGTCGCTGAGCGTCATACAGGCGAACAGTGTTTGAAGGATCGCCCGAACAGCGATACACCCGCTGGTAAAATGTATAGCCTTTACGTGACATCCAAGCCCTGAGGCGAGCCGAGTCCCACCATGCAAGTCGCCGCTCTACAAGGTCATCAAAATCATCATCAGGCACATCGAGCGTCGTAGGTAGCACATAATCAAGACTGTCTTGATTTTGAGATAGAGTGGTGGCAGTTTCCTTAGTTGCAAAGGTGGCAGACATTAGCTCTTATTGATTGATTCCGAGAAAGATACACAGAATCTGTAGATGTCATGAATATTGAAACTCGCTTTGAATACCCACTCACAGACAGATAGACAGAACAATAACTTGAATAAGGGAAAGTTCAACAGAATAAATTGCCTAGAGGGCGTACGTATGTAACGGCGACAGTCACACTATCCTTACCCTTGGCCTCCGGCCCTGATCCTTTTACCGCACCACAGTATGCTTGCCATTTAATAAGTTACGTAGAATCTTTTGGCACTATATAAGTACCACCTAGAAGTTCGACTAGGTAGCTTTTTCAATCTTAGGACTTAAAACTGCTCTATCCCGAAGAACTCTAAATCTCGATCGCGACCGCTACCGCCGTGTACGTCACGCATGCGTCACAGCATGCCTTAGGAGTGGTAGAGAGAAATAGGTACACACAACCATTCAGAACAAAGGTCAATAAAAGCACAGAACAAAAAAGAGGCAGAAAGAAAGACTGGAGAACTATAAGAGTGGACAATAGAGTTATAATATTGAGCCTGAGCTATCCAGACAAGGCGAATTACAATAAACTTTGTTTCGAAGAAAATAATCAATAAGCTATAAATGTGAAAACCGTTAACAACGATATAAATAATCGCGGCAAAGGCCGGCCCACAAAAAATCGATTATTGATTCTAATGACAAATGACTGTAAAATTCATTGTTCCTCCTCCTGCGGTCTGACGTTCTCGTACCGTATTGCACGCAGCTCCTGTTGCATCTTCTTGCTCCATCTGGTCACAGTAGTCTTTGAGATTCTATCGCTTGTTGGAGCCGACATCATAAGGATATCTACCCGAGGAAGGTTTTCCGTGGCGAACCCAGTGACCTAGTCCTATGACCTCTCGTCCCTCTGTATTCTTTTTAGTTTCATGCGACTGAGAGCTATGCCAAAATCACGGAATCGCCAAGGCATAATGTGACGTTTTTTCACTCAGAAACTCGGAAACTAGTACGATCTCCCTTCTTCAAACAGCCTACATCGTGCATTGTGTATATTGCTACCTCATGTCTTCCATGATCACTTTTATCTTGGTGCTGCAATTGACGATTGTGCAAATCCAATTGTTACTCGCCAGGATTCATAATACTACACAGCATTTCAGCCACTGAGTGCCTCGCGTATTTAAACAGCTGTTGCTCTACACTGGTCTCTCCCAAGAGGCGTTCCTTCTGCGGTCTGTATCAATCCCTTTCAGTCATGATGGGTTTGAAATATTCCTATAAGGTTCTCTTCTTCATTTTTTCCCTCATCTACACCTCTCGGGCTTTCATGCCGAATTTCAATTATGGCTCTGTCAAAGTTCGGGGTGTCAGCCTTGGTGGATGGCTCGTTCTTGAGGTCTGGTCTAGCCATTCATTCACTTGATTGAAAGATTCCCTTACTTTGGCTGATAGTCATGGATTACACCTTCTATCTTTGACAGCACTGACGACACCCGTATCATTGATGAATATACCTTTGGTCAGTATCAAGATCACGCCAAAGCACTTGCAGTTCTCCAAGCCCACTGGGATTCATGGATCACGGAAACAGATTTCAGGGATATTGCAGCAGCTGGGTATGTATCCTCTTCTCTGGCGAGCAGTTAGACCAAAAGTCATGGACAGGCTTAATCATGTTCGAATTCCCATCGGCTACTGGGCATTTGATGTTTCCGGTGGAGAGCCATATATCCAGGGACAATATGCTTACCTTGAAAAGGCTGTTTCTTGGGCGGAGAAATATGGACTCAAAGTTATCATCAACCTACATGGTGCGTTGTTTTCATGTCCATTCTACAGTTCCTCTTTAATTTGTGGTCAGGCGTTCCCGGAAGTCAAAATGGGTATGATTCACTTCCAACCCGCCTTGATGTCTGACAACCATCTGCTTCAGCTTTGACAACTCTGGACAACAGACTTCTAATCCGTAAGTCAAACTGTACCCCTTCACAAGTAGTGGAAACGCTTGATAATCTGTGCAGATCTTGGTATCTTTCTCAGTCAAATGTGGACCGTGCACGTGCAATTATTAAGCAACTTGCCAATACTTACAAGGAGAGCTCAGTTGTGACGGCCATTGCCGCCTTGAATGAGTGCGTTTCCGTATAATCTTAGATGCCGTTCATCAAGACTGATGAGGACCAGGCCAAAGGGATACTTAAATGATGACATGTTAAGAGTTACGACGCAGGTAAGGTTATCATTTCATCAAAGGTTTGCGTGTTGAGATACCTTTGCAGTACTGGTATGACAGCTATGGAGACATACGGTCAGCTTCATTTCATCCGCTTGCAAATGTAGTTTTTCTCACCAGGTGAATCTAGCTACCCATACGGGACTTTACAGGAAGGGAATACCGTTATCATCATTTCTGATGCATTCTTGGGTCTTGATCACTGGCGAACATTTATGCCTCCTACCAATTACTCAGGTGTCATGATGGATATTCACAAGTATCAGATATTCTCGGACGAAGTAAGTGTTACGCATAACGAACATAACATTACGATGACACAGTCTTTGTGATAGGAGATGAAAAGGACTGAACAAGAGCACCTTTCAGCTACTTGCTTAGACGGCCCTGTGCTTGCAAACTTCACCCTATGGACCATCGTCGGCGAGTGGACTCCTGCTGTCACAGATTGCGCAACTTACCGAGGTCGTGGTGGGAAATCTCGCTATGAGGAGGTTGTCGGTAGTTGCAAGGGCTTGACAGGGAAAGCATCGACCTTCAACTCGTCATACAAGACCTTCTTGGGGAAATACTGGGAAGCGCAGGTTCATGCGTATGAGCAGAAACAAGGGTGGATCCAGTGGACCTGGAAGGCTGAGCATGCTGACGAGTGGTCCTATCAGGCTGGGTTGGCCAATGGGTGGATTCCTCAGAAGCCAGAATTTCGTTCATATCCAGACACATGTCTTGGGCATTACAAAGTTTCATCAGCGCTTGGACGATTTCACTCCATCATGAAGGCGGACTCCTATAGTCCAATCATTTTTGCTGTGATTGGTGGCTTTTGCATTCATACTCTTTTGTGATAGGGTAGATTGGGACGAAGATCGACTTTACGTATGTAATGTCCAGGTTGGATGATTCATTGTTTCTCCTATGATATCCTGTTCAAACGTTGTATTGTCAGATATGTATACAAATATATATCAAACCATCTTTGGAAAAAGTGCTTGAGGCTCTATTAGTTTTCCATGATCGCACTTGAGATATATCACTACTGGCACTGTCACATATACACACATACTGATCATACACGTACCTAGATCCTTATACGAGTTGTCTAGATGTTTGTCACGCCTAAGTATTGCTGCTACTAGCTGGTATTCCAACATTATACACGTCTCCCGAGACTAACTACTTACATTAAATAGAACCCTTTCTATCAAGGTCTATATAATCGTTATGTACGTCTGTTTATGGCTATGCCAGTGATGCGGGTACGGATGGTAGTCCAAACCTTGTTATCCATCGCTCCAAGTTCTTAGCGCTCACCCCTCGTTGTCCATTTACTTCATGCAAGTCTCATAGTGAACCGCTTATCGAACGCGTGATATTGTACACAGGCATCAGTCCTTGACCCCAGCCACGTCACCGACGCATCACCCACAGTCCTCTCAATGATCAATTACTTATTGAGGAGCAAGCGTAACAGTTTCGGTTAGGATGATAAGTAACCTTCCTATGTACTCCTTTAATTACACCCGCAACTTCTCTAATATTACGAGGTTCGAAATCGCTCCACTGCATGACATCAATTCAATGGCCCTTTCCTCATCTCGAGGGATCTTTGAAGCTGTGGTGCTCTTCTTTCTGCCCGAGTATTCCAAGACGAAGCTCGTTTGTAAGTTGAAATTGAAAAACTTGTCTAAATAAACCTGTACTATCGTCTTCTACTGTATGTTTTCAGTTTTACTCGCGACATCCCTGCATCGCATAGAGTTTTTTCATATCTTGAAGAAGACAGGCTTTGATGTAATTTACTCCGGGTCATGACGTCAGTGTGGTGACCATTGTCTCTCGTTTTTGCCAGCCTCATTATTGCAAGTACCTATTAAAACAAATCCATCTGGGTGCTACGGGACCATAGAGTCTATGATAGATTCGCCTGAGGTACTTGCGATCCAATTTAGTCATTGGCAACGCTCGCTTCGATTCACTGATCGGTTCAAGCATGTCTCCACCTCAACCGCCAGAAGAGGAAAAGCGGGTTGGTAACGTTTTTTATATTCCAGGGACGAAGACTCCACGCCGGGTTCAATGGTTGGACAAGGATGCAGTTGTTAGCTCGCATAATCTGGATGAACAGGGTTTAGACGTAAGTAATATTGAGGTGATGTTAGCCGCTTTCAGCACTAACTCTGACAACAGCCTGCCGCCTTTGAGAGACTTACGCAAGCCCTGGAACGCCATAAGGCCTCGTTAACTGCTCGAGTACATCACTATTTGCCTCAACCCGAGCCTGCGCATACTATGGATATTAGTGAACTAGGGTCTACTCCTCGAATACCGATCAGTCATACGTCTCAAAGCTACCCGTCTTTGAGTGGTATACAGAGCAAGGATTCCTCTCCTGCAACTTCTTCGGGGTCAATGTCGCCACATCACTATGCACCGGGAAATTATATCGATGCAGCAGAGCGCGTGGGTTTACCGGGAACATCTGACCCGGTCATTGCTCAGCGACAAGCGGAAAAGGTTGTCAATAGCCACACGAGGAAGTGCCGGTTGGGAGAAAAGTTGAAGTACGGCAAAAGATGGAACAATATGAAGAAAACGCTCTATGGGGCTTCAAGATTGACTGATAGTGATGATAATACGGATGTTGAAAGAGATGCCTGTATTGGAACACCCCAGATGCGAGGCAGGGGTGTTTTATCGAGTCTTCTCGCACTGTATGGCCAGGATTCCGACCTCTTATCAGGAACATCTACGCCAGGTGTTTATTCCCTTGATAGCTTCCCCCACCCAGACCGTCTATGTTTATCTTGCTGCGAGGACCGTGGCACGTTCCACCGACCAGGTTCCATAACGACGGAAGCTGCTCCTGCGTCACACAGCCTTAGTCGGCAATCGAGCCTTGTTGGGACTGAACCAAAGGAGTCGAAGTTTCACCAGTTTTCCCCATCTGTCCTTATCCACCGCCACAAAAATACGAAGACAAGAAGTGGAGGTGGGGTATTTGGTCCTCTTATAGCAAGTACTGGTAATCTTACTGGTGTCGTTGCGCCGATCCAAAGTCAACTTCAACCTGACATTAAACGACCAGGTTACGGTCTTTCGAGGCAAGTAATCTCACCATGCAATATCCACCTAGTGTTTAATTGGTAACACAGATATTCATTTGACGAAAAGCCTCAATCCTCCGGCATGAATCCAAGAGCCCCAAGCCATGCACGAAACACGTATGATGATGCGTCATCGTACGCGCCTTCGGTGTCTAGCGCACCAAGCTCTCCGCCTTCTCCAACTTCCACAGATCCAGGCCCGTCCCGATCAAAGTGGACAAGTATGCTCAGAGATATGT
This sequence comes from Termitomyces heimii, assembly GCA_003313675.1. Lineage (NCBI taxonomy): Eukaryota > Fungi > Basidiomycota > Agaricomycetes > Agaricales > Lyophyllaceae > Termitomyces > Termitomyces heimii. The sequence goes on from QLON01004043.1 coordinate 13,306, forward strand.
CGATTCCCTCAATAGGAAGTTTAGGTGGTCGTAGTGGAATGAGTACGCCTGCCCGAAGCACGTCATCTACATTTGAGGGGGACGGGTTCTCAGACCTGAAACGACCATTTGATATGGAGAATTGGAAGGAAAACAAGCGGAAAAGGAAACAAGCTAGAGTTTTCGTGTGTTATACCTCCCGTGACTTTGTCCTATCTAATTGTCGGCAGATAACACGTCATGTAGCACATGTAATTGAACGACAAGCGTTCATCCTTAAGTTCGCGAGGGCAATGATGATGTTCGGTGCTCCTTCGCACCGCCTCCAGTCCCAGATCAGTTCCACCGCTCGTGTCTTAGATCTTGAATTGAGCTGTGTATATCTTCCAGATGTACTACTTGTCAGCTTCGATGATAGCTCTACGGGCACGAGTAACATTAAAATTATCAGGCAATGTAGCTCTTTGGATCTTGTCAAACTCGTAGATGCGTACCATCTATACTGGAAGGTTCGTCATTCTGTTCCGGTTAGTTTTAGAAACGGTCATGTGTCAATATCATGTAGGTTATTCATGACAAGTTATCCGTATCGGACGCGTCCGCAGAATTAGACAACATCATGAGCAGACCGCAGCTGTACGACTGGTGGAAACTCGTCTTTTTTGGTGGAATGTGTTCAAGCTCAATTTGCACCGTCAGTTTTGAGGGCAGCTTTCTTGATGCTCTGGTCGTGTTCCCTCTGGGAGCCTTGCTTATTATCATTCAACTGTTGAGTGTTCGTAACGAACTGTATTCCAACGTGTTCGAGTATGTATTTCTTCTATAATTACAACACGCTATTGATTTGCCTTGTAGGGTAACTGTGACCACTTTATTCAGTTTCATCGCCGCCGCGTTGGCTGCTTCCCGTCGTTTCTGTTATTCAGCTGTTGCATCGAGTTCCGTTGTTTTGATTCTCCCAGTAAGCTATATTTGCCCTCATAGGAGCTGTCAGTTCATTGGCTATTAGGGTTTTATTGTTCTCAACGGCGCACTAGAGTTGATGTCGCGAAACATCGTCGCCGGTTCTGTGCGTCTCTGTTACGCCATAGTATATGCTCTTTTCCTCGGGTTTGGGTTGGCGATGGGCGCAAAGGCGTTCGTACAGGTTACGGGACAGGAGATAGTTGGTTCAACTGATGTCGTCTGTTCGATTAGCCATTATGAGAGTGCTCCGTGGTATCAAAAAACTCCATCAAAGCTTTGGGGTGCGTTATCCTCCTTTTTCTAAAATATTTAGATTCGCTTCTCAACTTGATCCTGACAGCTTTTCTAACGGTACCTATGTTTTCGCTCTTTCTCAGTCTACGAAACCAAGCACCTTATGACAGAGCAGAGTTGGTGTGTTTATGACTTCTATATTTCTCTTATCAATTATCTTATCATAAATAGCCCTTGCTCGTTGGTATTGCTTGTGTTGGCTGGGTTACCAACTACTTCACAGGGACCGCATTCGTCAATCAGACTGATATTAGCGCTGCGGTCGGGTAACCTATCTCAACATTGTTCTGACGATTCTTTTGATGAATTTCTGTCCAGTGCATTCGCAGTCGGTATCATCGCTAATATGTATGCTCGCCTTTTCCAGGGCAATGCTTTTGTTGTCATGGTTTGTGGTGAGCCTACGAATTAGGCTTGAACTGACAATGCTTGTTCTGTCTTTGCAGATCACAGGCATTCTTTTTCAAGTCCCGTCGGGTCTAGGGAGTGGTGGCCTGCTCAACTACGTTTCTCGACAAACTCATGGAGACTCTAACTCATATCTTTCTGGGTTCCAAACAGCTTTGAAGCTCGTCTCCGTCGGTATTGGACTAACCGTGGGCCTGGGAATATCACTTGTATTGATGCATCCCATACAAAGTAGACGACGGGCTGGTGGAATTTTTAGTCTTTGATTGAAATAGAAACATTATAAGATGTTTTCCGAACGTTTTTGTTGTTTTGATTAGCTTGACTTTTATCAAATCTATTCTGGGGTCCCCTTGATACTTTATGATACTTCCGCATTACCTTACCGTCACGTGACAACTACACAGATGCGTACGAGTCGTAGATATGTTTATCTTAGTTCTATTCATTTCATATTCAGGTGTGTAGCTACCAATTTGCTTCTTTAGCTGACAATATATTTTCGTATTCAGCTTTCTACATACTGACAGTGGAAGCCTAATAGAGGCTAGCGTCAAGCCAAGGAGAGTCGCCTAAAGATGGGTCATTTTCGTACTCGATTTGGAAATTAGTCCAACTACTCAATTCTTGTGAGGCCTGCAGAACAGGGGTGACTCAGATTTCCTCGGAGGCATTCAATAGCTTTCCCGATGAAGATATCGGTAATCGGACCAGCGATCCGATTAGGGGCCTCGAAGAACCGCCAAGATACCGACGTGGAGGAGCGTTGTGTTCCCATTACTTTTGTTTGCTCACCACATGACAATTTATCCGCTGTTCAATCCGACAAGCCTCAATGACCTTAAGCTTCATGGTTTCTCATTCCTGGATTCAAATGGCGAAAGGCCCTCACTTTTTGGATTACAATCTCTACACTATGTGCAGGTCTTTTGATAATCACTGTCGCTAACCCCAGTCTTGTGGACTCAGATCAATTCGGTTTGAAATGTCAGTATCTCTTGTCCACTCAATTTCTGGCAATGTTATTGGGACATCGTCTCCATTGGATGCGAACTCATTGTATGCATACTTCATAAATGTATTTAAAGTCCATGATCAGCAGAAAAGAACGCCATAACATGATGTAGTATCAGTATTGGTGATGGTGCGTCCTCAGACCTCAGCACTTGCACTCGCCCTGCTTGCACGCACAGCTATCGGATACCATTAGTCAATGCTATCTGTACATGGAATCAATGAACTTACGAATCACCGCAGCTACAAGATGTGGAGCCACAGTTGGCATTGGAGACGGGGACGTCAGTCATCTGCAGAGAGTATGACATTAACTCGAAGAACTGGGCAGGAGAAGGGAATGGTCAGTACCGAGTACATTGTCAGCTGTAAGGAAACCCTGGTGAGGGGTCATGCCTTTCCCGCTTTTTATACGAGGAGCAAACCCCGTTTGAAGGTATTTGCTCCTGTTTGCGGAATGAGTACAAATCCGAACCTCGAAAAGGATTTGATTTGTGTCGTCATTATATATATACCAAAGATTGCGTGTGTGGAATTACGATTGGTGTTTTGAAAGTGTGGTGTTCGATTTAAATCTTGAAGCTTTGCTGATTGCAGACCGTGAAAATTTCGGTGGTCACCAACTTAGAAAGCCCACTAGTTTGTTGGATTATAATTTTCATATGCGGAACTGCGAAGGCAAAGCGTGGGTATTGCTAGCGTTGAAGCTGAAGTAAAGGGTCGTTCTTTGTAAGCATGATGAGGATACTGAGGTCTTACGTCAGTACTTGTTGGTTTCTCCTTTACTCACAATCGCCTAAAGTCGGTACTTGGAAAGGACCTTGATTCGGAAAGAATGGGTCAGTGTTCCGGACGGTGTAAACAGACGAAATGTAGCGTTGTCGTCTCCTATCTTTATACTTTGATCGAGATGGGATCGAGACGGGATTGAGATGGGATTGGACATGGCGATTGGGGGAGAGAAGGCGTCAATAAAGAATCAGGCTATAGGTCGAAGACTGTCTAGGTGCCTGTTGCAATGAAGACTATGCGACAAGGGTTAGTACTTGGTATAGGTGTGTCCGATGTCCAAAATCCTTATCCCTCCGTCAGCTATATCCCTATTCTGTACGCGTCACGTACGTTTAAAAAAGATAGAAGACAGAAGTAAGGTACTAAGACGCAAAGGGGGTGATGAAGGTCATCGACGCGCGTGGAGCCGTCGCTGACATAAGAAAGCCATTTTTTGATTCGACGGTGTTGAATGTAACGTTTTGCCTAAAATGGAACACGTCGGAATTGCACACGACGAACCAGTTGGGGACTATCCTGTCCCATTAGAACAAACGACGTTACTATCTGTGACCCGTTACGCAGAGTGGACTAAGCTCTGGGCTGCCAGTCATTTCCATAGAGGGGAATCAAACCGCTACATTGAACCAACTCGGAGAAAACTGCTCGTCATGTCGAGCAAACCAGATCTCTCTGCCTGCAACTATGGTGCCATCTCCTCCCTTGTTATAAACATAAAAATGTAAAGATTGCTTCAAAGCTCAGCCAAGACAAATTCTTTATTCAAAGTCATACATTTCTTTCAGGATCTGAAAATCAAGCAGAGCTACTGTGAAAACTCTATTATCCTGAGTATGCTGATTTCAACATGCTTCAAGGATGCAAAAGCATCAGGTATCATCTTCTGGGAATTTGATTTTGACTCTGGTGCATTGTTATGTTGGTGATGAAGATTGCTACTTTGACCTCTGAATAAATGTGTATCAAATTGATTTCTGCTTTTGTGAATGGTTGACCGGTGGTTTCACAAAGGGTACTTTCACTGAGAAGAATGGGCTAAACAGTCAGTTGAATCTGCTAAGAGTGGGCATATTATTGGACCAAGTTTGGAATAGGACTGGTCCCCTTATAGGTTAAATCAGCTCCCTAACGTCCCAGCATTCAGGGCTTCTATGTTTCTCCCTTGCTTTCCGCAAGTTCGCGATGAGAAGCATAGAAAAACACGTGAGCCTTCGGTGTTTTGCATTTGTATATGGTTCAACTGATATCAGTCAAAACGTCTAAATGCCATTTTCTCGCTTGAAATCAAGTGATCTGAGAACAGCAATACAAAAGATTGAGCTGTGTTAAGTCTGAAGAATACTATAGATATTATCAGTTCGTCAGGGGGTATCTGAGACTCTCCTCAAATAGCAGGATCTCTTGATGTAGTTCTGTAGTTCCGATAGCCGTTCTTATTCTTTTCCCTTCTTAAATTTGGCTGGGAACCTGGGGTTCAGCGAATGCTTACGAATTGGTGGCATCAGAAGTAAAGGAGACTATAAGTAGGCCGTCGAGATATTGTAACACATGATGGAGTCGATGGAGATCATTGGTAGTCCTATCTCCATGGCAATCGCGGTTGTTGTCAAAGGAACGATTGAATCCACGTGAAAATGGCAGGGACCAGAACCAAAACATAGCTTTCGATACCACGAGTATCAGGAAGTATTGGAATCAGTTCGACAAGCGTCATTTAAGCCTTTCCGTGTCCCCAGTTGAAATTCATGCGAGATTGTCTGAATGGGCTGCGAAGCCGCTCAATTCGTTGTAGATATATCTTTTGTGATCAACGTCTCAGAAGAGTGAGAGCGCCTCTTCTGCTACTAAGTTGAAAAGAACAGTCGACAAGCCAAAAACTTGTTGCAGCCGTCAGTAACTTTAGTTAAAGTTGTGAAACCTAATTGTAAAACAGCGACAATCTAGATGGGTCTAATGGTGTTGAATTGGCGAAGAGATGAGCAAGAGGTTGGGCCTTGGTCTTTGGATCTGTGTAAGAGTACAATCATGAACAGGTGTTGGCAACAAAATGGATAACGATGGACCGGGTGGAAAAAAAGGTATAAGACATCCTTGGTCGTAGAGTACAGAGAAATGGGATGGAATAACTTAGTAGAATGAAACTTAATTGACGGTGGTTGATTATATGTCTGTGATAGCCACGCGCACGAAGAGTGTCGAAAACAGATACTGGGATAACTGCGTATCATGCAACGGCAGATGTCGATAACCTGTTTCACATGCTTCTCATCAATATCCATATCGCAAGTCGGAAAAAGAAGAGACTTACCCATTCCCAGACTCCCCAGGCTTGCACAATACACTGCGAGCGGCTCTGCATCTTCCTTTTCGCTAGCTCGCACAACAAACCGTACAAACACCAAATCCTTCATGTCACCGACACACTCAAATGGGATCCGGAGTTTCTCCTCCCAGACCGGGTTAAAACCGTTGCCTTTCACCACGCCCGTACGGTACGTATGGGCTCGGGCCGGAGTAGGCGTTGTCGGCAACATATCCGTACCAGTCGTGGAAGGCCAGTCGGGAACATGGATTGATACCTCGACGAAAGGGTCCACCAAATTCTTCTCAGCAATCTCATGCCCAGAGGAGTCCTTCGGGCGAGGGAGTTGCTGTGCAGAGATGATAGATACGTCAAAGTGGTGCTTTGTATGCTTGAAGAGGAGATCCTTTTGGAAAAGCGGATTTGAGCCGGATCCAGAGGCAGAAGAAGGAGTAGGGGAGTGTGACCGTGGGTGTTGATACGATGGATGTGGATGCACTGGGGTTGAAGGCAGTGATGGGAGCGGCGCAGGCCCAAGGAGAGCTGCTGGTTTGAGAACGTATCCAGCTCGCCCGTTGCGCTGGAACATCGCATGATTAATCATGTAGCCCAGGTCTGAGAAGATAATAAGACGAGGAGACAACGACAGTGTCCAGATGACGCACCAAAGGTCTGCCAATTGATCGCTACCAATTGGGTCCCAGAACTCCAATACCGGTGCGGCTCATAGTTGCTCGAGGCAAGCCTCATTCCCTTCGGATAGATCCTCACCAAATGTGTTCTACAATGTTTGATGATATCTTGCATGCCACCGGTATTGCTCTTGAGCAAGCGATTAGCAGTATTCTCGGAGAGAGAGAACATGTGCTCCGGAGCGTAGACTTCTTTCTTATTAATCCCGCGATACTTGACACCAACGGTATATACAAGAAGTGAGAGGAGACGTGCGGACATCTTGGGTTTTGATGTAGGAGAGGGCGAAGCAGGGATGGAAGTGGCACTCGACCCATTCATGGGCGAGGAAAAAGAGTTGGTCAAGGACGAACATTGTACAGGGGAGATGGAAGTGGGAGATGTCGAGAGGAAAGAGGCAGAAGGAGAGGAAGAGGAAGGAGAAGGCGGGTAAATTGGTCCAGGGGGCATACTAAGTCCACGTGAAGGGAGATAAGCTGAAGTGGGCCCAGTGGTCGTCGTTGGTAGTGATGCAGCTGGAATACGCTGCGGCGTAATCGAGTTTGACGTAGCATTCGAGCGGGAAGACGAGGACTTTCCGACACCTTTCACTCGTTGCAGAACCGTCGATCCCGCTTTCATGAGATCATCCTTGAACTCTATGCATTACAATCAGCAACTTAATTGAAACGAAAACATAAGGGAGTCATACCTTTTACAGCGGACGTCTCCTCTTTCCGTTTAACAATAGACTTGGCCATTTGTTTCTCGAACACCACCTCAGAGTCAGACGTTGATGACGATGCCGAAGCCGAGGCTTCCGTCAGCCCGTGCTCGCTCTCTGACGTTGCTCCACCTGGGTAAGAGTCTTTCCTTCTTGCCAGATATAGGTTCTTCGCCTATGAACAAGCGATGGTCAGTTTACCACGAGATTTCATTTAGGGGGCTTGACTTGCTTTGAGCAGGATCCTGCCTTTTAGCTCCTCTGGGCTCGGCAGCCGGTCTA